>JAQZBX010088129.1:0-12780 GCA_029593785.1 Cabassous unicinctus | reverse complement strand
TGAAAGCTCTGAAAACCAGGAGCCGAGGTGGCGCAGATGGCAGAACACCTCTCTCCTACATCGGAGGTCTCCAGGATCGAATCCTGGTGAAGACTGGAGGAGGAGGATGAGAAGAGATGAAACAGACACAGAGAATTGCCCAGCGAATGGACACAAAACAGCAAATGGGGAAGGGGGGGTTTAAAATGGATCAAGTAAAATAAATAAATCTTTAAAAAAGAATCAAAGGGCCTCAGGCAGGAAAACTTTTGTGGCCCTCAGTCCCCGGGAGCAGGAAAGATGCTTCCTACTTTGCTACTTTCTGTCTGGCCAGCCCTGGCCCCCTCATTTCCCACCTGCTTGGAAGCTCCAAAGGCCCAGGAGGGAGCGGAGAATGTTAGCGAGGGAAAGAGCAAAGTGGCAGCTGCCTGGGGAGTTACGAGTTTCTTTTAGTCATCCCCCTCACCAGCCTCCAGGTGTTCAGGCAGCCCCGCTTCCCTAGGTACCAGGTCTCCTGTGGGGCAATAATTTAGACCTTATTTCAAACTCTATCACAGAGCTGCCTAACATCCTAAGAGAGCGTCAGGACAGAGAGCTTTCTTCCTTCCCTGCCCCACTGCTTTTGGAAGCATTTATCTGCTGGTAGTGTGAAGAGAAACCCTGGTCAGCCTTTGGACTATTCCAATGTTGGACGGTTCTGCAGACAAGTTTTCCTTCTTATGAAATGAAATCTCCTTGAAACTTTTACCTGCTGGCTTCAGTTCTATTCCTTGGAACCCTACAAAATAATTTGAATAAGTCTCTAGCCTTTTTTGTTGGCTCAATATGAAGCATTGATAAGGGATTCAGAAGTGTAACAAAAGGTTAAGAAGCTTACACTTTAATTGAGGAATCATCAAAATTTTAAAAAATAATTATCTTTACTGATTTTATCATTATAATATTAATACATGCTTATTGCAGAAAATGTTGGGAAAAGTCAAAAAGTGGAAGTACAGGGAGTTAACACACAATCCTACTTTCCTACTGCTAACACTTTTTCTGCACAGGTTTTGCGTTTTTTCACCAAATGTTTATGGAGTGAATGCAAAGCAAGGTGCTGACCTTGGTGCTTTAGGAAAGACAGTGATGCATCCAACTTGGACCTTGCCCTGAGAAAGCTTCGAGGGAAAGAAGGCACAAGCATGGACTCTGGAGTTAGAAATACCTCATTTTAATGCACTTGTTAGTTGCCAGACCAGGGGTAAGTCACTGAATCTGTAAGCCTCATTTTACTCATCTGTAAACTGAACCTAATAATAGCACCTGTCTCACTAGGTTGTTGAGATAAAGCTTGTAAACCATTTGACACGGCCCAACAAACGTAGCCACTATAACTATAATACAGAGTAAACATCAAAGACCCCACATTCAGAGGAGCTGGCAGCAGCAGTATACAGCACCGTGGGCTGTATGCGGTCTGTGACTGAGTAAGAGAACCGAATTTATCACTCAAGTGTAAGCATCACTCACTCTGCTGCCTGAAAGCTCTGCTCCCTGCCCCTTTCCAGTAGACTCGGGTCCTTGCATCTGTTTAGCCTCCTTGTATCTTTGCCGTGCTAGCCCTCAGTAAAGTGCTTCAGGTCTCCTCAAGAGGCAGACATGGTATAAATCTTCCATCTTGTAACTGTAATGAACTGCTCAGCTACAGGCTCACCTCTGACCCCAGGGCAGTTTCCTCTATTACAGCAAGACAGTCCCCTGGGCAACTCAGCCTAGCCTTGCTTACCAGTGCCCCCTCCATGTCTACCTTAAGTGGCATTTCCAGACCCTGAAGCCTTCCTCTGCTGGCACAGCTGACAAACAAGCCACCTGAGAAGGAAATCATGTTCCCAAAGCCCCTGGAGCAACCAGTGGGGAGTTGCTGTTACAGCACAGAAATAAAGGATCCATTTCTGGAGAATGAGCAGCCCCTAAAATTCTTCCCGTGCCCTGGGGTCTCTGGCGTCCCAGAAAGGGGACTCTTGGGCTGTCAGGGCCCTTGCCTGCCTTTGGTACTTCTGTATTGTCCCCACTTCCCTCAGGCAGGTCTCAAAATGGTCCAAGACCCAGGAGAGGGATCCCACTGATGGGAATTCAGACTCTTTAAATCTAAACATTTTGGCAAAGCAGATTGTGGTTGTACGTGCTTCTCCCTCCCCCACCCTCTTTCTCACATGTGGCACCTAGACAAATTGAATATAAAATCATTTTCTGCCATTTAGGAAAGCATATTTCCACAGTTCTAAAATGCAAACATCATAAATAAAATATAAGCTCATCCAGATCTTACTGAAGCCTCTGCTCTCAGAGAACAGCACTGGGAAAAGTGTCATCTGTGTGCCTCTCTGCTAGGTATGTGGGGACCCCTGCAAGGCCTCAAGGGTTCTGCAGGCACCTTCCCAGGCAGGGGCATGGTCCCTGCATAAGCAATAAACCTCACAACTCCCTTTGGAGGAAGCCTTTTAACACCATTTATTTGCTTCTTGAAATGAAGCTATCATCTGCTTATCTAAGGATCAACAAACCTTAAAAATCATTTAAACCAAATTTTACACATAAAATAATAGAGGTCCAGAGATGTTAAGTATTTTGCCCATGATCACGTGGCAGTATCCAAATTTCAGAATAAGAAATTTCAGTTTAGGAACGCTCTTGCCTAAAACTTTCATGGTTAAAAATAGGTTACCATTGTTGCAAATGAGTACACCCATCCTCAAAATAGCCATAATGAATAGTTTTTTTAAAAAAATGTCTGTAAAGTGAAATTCAGGGTATTAAACCTTAGCATCCCACCTGTGCCTGTTAGAGAATTGACGTCCGTGTATGGAAAACCTAGGCCCCAAGCCAAACCAATCACAAATATTCTCTCCAGCAGTGAGTCCTAAAGATGAGGAGGCTGCCAAGGCGAGGCCAGCCATGGGCTGCTCTGTGTCCTGCTTTACTGCTGTCCTGTGCCAGTACACAGCAATGTGGATTCAAGGGGATGCCCTCAAATTCACTGCCTCACCCACAAAGTGCAGCATGGGAAAACCACCAACTCTGCCCGTCGCATCTTAAGAAGTCACACAGGGAGTGGAACCAGTATCTCTCTTTAGTTTTACAGATTCCATACCAAGTATTTCACATCAAAATTCATGGCACATGGGCTAAGAGCAGGACAGATGTTTGAAAATCAGGGCCTCCCTTTGACATTTGGGCCTTGCGGTTGCCATGCCGGCACCCCACAATACCAAAC
This sequence comes from Cabassous unicinctus, assembly GCA_029593785.1. Lineage (NCBI taxonomy): Eukaryota > Metazoa > Chordata > Mammalia > Cingulata > Chlamyphoridae > Cabassous > Cabassous unicinctus. Next base: position 9,545 of record JAQZBX010088129.1, on the reverse strand, counting down.
AAGCTTTTTCGAGGTCCAGAAGCAACTTGGCTGGCTTTGAAAAACACAGACATTCTGAAGGCAGAGCTGCTTCCTGGCCGAGGCTGCTCTTCCACCCTCCCTTCCCCAGCTCAGCTGATTTCCCTGGGGAGTGATGATGACGCTTGTCTGAATTTTCTCAGCCTCTGTTAGTGGAACTGGCCACATTATTCCCTAAGAATCTGAAAATTCACATGTTGCATCCCGGCTCAAATAGCCAGAAATGTTTTCAGAAGGCGAAAGGACAGTAAGTGGTTACCACAAATTTCAGGTAGAAAGCAAATCCTTGGTTGCACCTGCCCCTTTTAAGTTGAACAAAGGGTTCAACTCCTGGAGATGCTGAACATGCAGCTCCAGGTTGGAGCTGGGAAAAAAAATGTTAGAGGGCTATGAAGCTGGGACCATTGACTGCCCCCAGACAGAGGTGAGCAAACATCCTGCTTCACTCTTCTAACAAGTGCTTATTAAGTGCTGCTATGTGCATCAACGTGCAGATGAAAGGAGCTTCCAGCACAGTTCCTGTTTGGGGAAACTTGCATTCAGCTAAGACTGGGCAAGCAGCAGAGAATCACAAGGAAACAAAATGACTTGAAGAAGGAATAAAATGCAAGACTGTGTCAAAGGTGGTGTGATCAGGCACCACACAGGTGGAACAGACACCCAGGGCTAAAGCTTAAGAAGAGAGAGGGAGCTGGCTGGGCAAGAGACAGCTCCACTGTTCTTCAGGGACTTCTACCTTCCCTCTCTGCCTGCACATCCACTTCCTGGTTTCCAAGTGTCCCTGCTAGTCCTTCACACTTTAAACTTAGCTTTCCATTCCCACCCTTTTCTAAGCTGCAGCAAGTCAAACCCCATGGGATCAAGGAGAGGGCATGAGGATGTTTGGTGGAGCTTCCCATGAACTCCAATTTCCACCTCTCAAAACGGAGCGCCTCATCCCTCCACTAGTGCCCCGCACCACTGCGGGACTCTCATGATCTGAGGGGTCTTCCCGGCTGATCTGGCAGGGCACTTGCACGAGCAAGGTCAGGGTTCTGAGCAGAGGCTAAATGGCAGAGGCGAAGGTGATGGGACACAGCCTTGGGACTCCGCCTCTGAGCAGCAGTTTCTCTGTGCTCTCATCTCTCCTTGTGCCCCTCCTCCTCCCATCATGTCATGTCACTGCAGAGAGGGACCCAGCCTCTGGCCAGCCGCCTTTCCCCTGTTGACCCCAGACCCATGTACCTTGAGTCCCCGCTGGCCCTCTGGGGTTGAAAGAACTAGAAGGGGTGGGGTGGGGGTGGGGAGACCATGTGGATGAGCCCTCAGCGTGGAGGCTCCCTGAGGGCCTGGGGTCACTACTGGTTTGGCCAGTTCAGGCTTCAACCTGTCCATTCACCCAGGTATCCAACACCCGGGGGTCTTTGCATAGATTTTTCCTCATCAGCCTTTCTGTCGAAGCATAGCCAAGTGCTTTGGAAACTGTTCAAGTGACAGGGATCCACACCCCAGAAGAGAACACCCCACCTAATCAGGTCCAGCCCTAGAGTGTTCATCTGGGCCAGGAACTAGGATTTGGGAGCCTGGGGACAAAACACACAGACCTCAAGGTCTCCTCAGGCAAAGCCAGAAATGGTTCCTTTGCAGGGGTTTTTTGCTTCTCCTAAGGTGGGTTACCAGGCAGGGAACCTGGAGGAGGATGGAAATATGGGAGCACTTCCAGTCCCATCCCTTACATTCCTGGGGGCTCCGAGATGCCGCTGGGGACAAACATTTCAGATTCTACTCCGCACAAGTCTGCTCTCCTGACCCTGCAGCTCCTCACGTCAGAACTGCCACCCTCCACCCTGTCTGGCCCCACTCTTTGCTCTCCCACCTCCCTGCCTGCCGCCCAGCAGCTGGTCCTGAGGATCGCCCAAGACTCTCACCGCCCCGCCTGCCCCAGTCTGAAAACGCGTCGGAGCGCGCCTCTCGGCGGGTTCCAGAGCCTCCCGCCTCAACAGGTGCCACCTCCAGGCCACACAGCTGTCACCCGGGCCCCGGCGGAGGCGGCGACAGGAACGCCCCCTGCAGGGCGGCGAAGTGGACCGCACGCCCCAGCCTGGGTCCGAGGTCAGCTGAGGGGTCCGAGGTCAGCTGAGGGCCCCGCAGCTCCACCGAGGCCCCCGCCTCCTTTGTTTCTCCGCTCACTTTGACGTCGAGGAGCTAAACTCAAAATAACCCCGGGTGAGTTGCGGTGGACCCCTTTGTTGGGGGTGAGAGGTGCGCAGAGAATGAGACTTTTCCCTGAGCCAGAGAATCCCGGGGTTGTTAGTGGGAGTCCTCCGTGCCGAAGAAGCAGGTCTAAGTTGGCCCAGGCTGGGGAGGAGGGGCGAAGCCGGTAGCAGCCTCTAGAGACCCTGCCCTACCCGCAGCCCCAACCCCACGTCTCTTCTCCCCAGGAGGCTGGAGAGGGGGTGCGCACCGCCACCTACGCGCTCAGCGGCGCGCGGCTCCCACTGCCCGCTAGCTGCGCGCTCGGTGCAGCCGCCTTCCGGGGCCCAGGCAGTCCCCGGGCCCCCGGCCCCGGCGGCGCAGTGCCGGGAGAGCCGCCACGTTCCCAGACGCGCGCGCGTGCCGGGCCCACCAAACTTGCAGCACTTTCTCCCAGCCCCCACCCGCTGTCACCCTCCCTCCATCCGTGCGCCCCAGCTCCGCTAGCCCGGCAGAGGTTGCCATAACAACGGGTAGGAATGCTCCAATATATACAAAGCCGGTCCGGCGCGGAGTGCAGGCAGCCCCCGGCCCGGCCCCGCACCCTCCGCAGCCGCGCGGGGGCAGGATGCGAGCCCCGGCTCCCCCGCGGCTGCCCGGCGCGCGAGGCGTACTCACAATGAGCGGGATGGTGCGGTCCTCGCGAAGCTGCTCGGGTCTCCCACCGGCCCTCTGCGCTCCCCGGCCGCCGGAGGATGCTGCGTGGGCTCGGTTGTCCTGCCATAAGTAGTAGAAAGTGCCCAGGATCCAGGCTACGGTCAGGATGGCGATGGCATTGGCGCGGATCTTCCTCATGGTGGGTGGGCGGGTGACCCGGGTGGGGGCCGGGGCCGGCGTGCTCTCGGGGCCGGGGCGGGGGCGCTCACAGCCCCAGCTGTTTGTTTTCGCCCGCGCCTGGCTGCTCAGTCCTGCAGAGCAGAAAAAGGAGGCGGGGAGGGGGGGTTGATAGGGAGAGACAGGAGCGCAGAGCGATCCTCACGGTCCTAATGCCCTTCAGCCCCGAGCGCGCGCGTCCCCTGGGCGCCCATTCATTCGCGCGCAGAGCGGTCCCCGCGCTCAGCCCCAGCCAGCCGCCCCGGGCGCTGCGCACCGGGAGAGGAGCGCGGCCGGTGGGAAGTGGCGCCGGCCTTCCTTCCACGTCCGGGGACCCAGAGAGGCAGACGCCGGCGATGGAATGGTGACGCACCAGAGCCAGCCTCGGGTGCCACAGCCCGGCGACGGAGCACCCGGCGGCCGTCCCCGCGCGGCCCTGTTCGGTCCCGCCTACCCCCACCCACCCCCGGCTGGAGCGGCCCTGAGTCACCGTCTGGAGATGCTCGACCCCTCGCCCAGGCCCGCGCCGCGAGGCTGCAGTTCGGGGCTGCGCTCTGGCATCCGGTTCAAGGTGTGTTCGGCGAGTCCCTGGGAAGGGGCGGCTGGGCGGTGAAGAGAGCCCTGAGTTTGCCCAGGAATCCACCGCAGCCTAGGATTCTGAGCCGCCCGAGGGCCCGCCCCGAGATGGGACTGGAAGCTGGTGCACTTGACGTTTGGGGACAGCGAAGGGAAAAGGACGCTGCCCCTCCGCCAGTGAAAGGAGAATGGGGCTACAACCACCCGGCTTCTTCAGCCACGCCGTCTCATTGTCCCCTTAATAACCATTATCGCCATCTCATCATCTAGAAAAGAGGCCAGAGAGACAGACGATTCTCTCGAGGCCACAAGGCTAGTGGGCAGAGCCAAGTCTAGAAGCCATCTCTCCATCTGACAAAGTGCAAAGCAGTGGTGAGAGACAAGGACACAGACATCATTGAAATTCCGCCCTAGCCCTGGAGGCATTGAGAATCCGTGTGAACTACTCTCACTCCAGGCAGAAGGCAATGTGGGCTAAATTAGTTCTAGACCAGCACAAGGTAGGGCATAGAGCAGACATTCAATGAACAGATGTTAAATAAGCAAACAAAGGAACAAACAGGAAGGATCATAAATGAAGGAATAATTCATTTCAAGGCTGGTTTTAGAGAAGCTTCTCAGAAGAGGTGGACTTTGAATAAACCCTTAACTGGTAGGAAGATGGGAGGCGAAGGCAGGGTATCAGCTGCATGAATAGCCCAAGCAAAGGTCCTACTTGGTAGGAAGAGCGCCTGGCATTGTTGGGGCCAAGATTTGGGAATGATTTGGTGGGAGTTAAGGTTGGCAGGCTGGGCAAGTCTGTACTTTCCAGGTCCTTGAATGCCAGAGGGTGGAGTTGGCAGTGAGTTTACTTCTTGCTGATGCTGCTGGACGTGGGGGATCAGGTAAAAGAGTGAGGTAAAAATATCATGCTGTCTCTCAGCCAGCCCCATCAGCACCACCCTGAGGCACAGAGGTGAAATAAGATGGTGTTTCTCAGTTTCCCCAGCACTCAACAGTAAACCAAGCATGTAATTTATTGCTCAATAAATTTCTGTTGAAGACAAGTGAAGAAAACCCTACTGGCTGGAACTGTGATGCCCTCACTCAGAAGACTAACCACGGGGCTACCTCAACAAATCCAAAAATGGGCCCACCAAGAATGTGGCCCTTGAAAGTAAGGAATGCACAAAAGAGGGTAACACAAAGGATCTGTACAAGTAGCAGAGAGTCAGGGGCATGCATTGTCTGTGGCAATCATGAACAACAGGAGATGCTGCCGCCCCTGGCCAGGACTTGAGCATTTAAGCACTTTCCTAGGAGAAATGGCTCAGCCTGGCTCACCCCAGGTCTCTCTTGCCTGGGGAGTTTAATCTGGCTGCAATAAGGTCTGTAGTTCATTTGCAAAGACAAAACCACTGTCAAGCAGCTGCTTGGTTTGGAGAGGAATCATGGGGCAGATCCTGTAGTCTTGTCATCTGTGGGAGGCCATATAAGACTTTAGGAAAAAGGCCCTGCAGGCATCTCCAGGAAGTTAAAAGGAACTGCCCACCTGGCACCCTAAATTCCACTCAGCTTCTCCTGTCAGCCAGGTGTTGCTATAGGCTGCTCCCCTCATCCTTTCCTGGTCCATGCAAGTGTACTTGAGAGAACCAGGTGAGAAGATGTGTGGGTAGATCAAAAGGCATCACATCAACCCCTGGTGAGAGGCTACAAACTCTTCCCTAGGCATGGGAAATGAAGCCCTTCCATGCCAAACTGAAATCAGGCTGATAGGTTTCTGAGGCTTCCTTAAGGGCCCCATGAGGGACAAGAGGGAGGAGTTGGAATTTGGCAGGGTTTCTACAAATCTCACTACTTACTCTGCAGGACTCAGTGGTGAGGATGCTACACATCTGCACCAAATCGTCAGTCCCTGGTAGTACTCTCCCAAAGAGCAGGCTTCCCCCCGGCCCCCCCCCCAAAAAAAAATCCTGTAGAAGGTATTAAGACTTCACAACCAGCACTTCATAGATGGGCACAAGAAACTTCTCTGGGGAATGGGTAGTGGGTAAGGGGGCAGGTAATTACCATCCTCACTTGACAGCAGAAATTTGACACAGAGGGGTTGAGTGTTGTACCTCAAAGTCAAGGGCTAGTTACTGGTAGAGCTGGGAACTAGGAGCTGCCATCTCGGCTGCAACCTATGGTCTTTCTTCCAGATTCTAATCCCAAATGGGCACAGAGCTGAGCCTGAGCCCTCCCTGAGATGGACTTCGATGTTCAGAGATAACAGTGAGCATGGTTTCCTCCCTGGTCCTATGAATGGATTCCATCAGAACTACAGAATCAGAGCAACACTTAAGAGCCTTAATGTTGCCTAACATTCACTGAACTGTGAAAACAAGAATATGTTTATATACATATAACCAATAATAGCTACTGTTTACTGAGGACCTACCAGGTGCCAGCATTGTGCCAGCCACGTCACTACATTATCTCTAAAGCTCCCATCTGCAGATGAGGCCATTGAGGCACAGAGAGGCTCAGTGGCTTGCCTGGGGCTGCATAGTGGGTAAGTGGTGGAGCTGTGGTTAAATCCTGTGCCATTTTCACATACCTGCCCCTGGGCGTCAGTGCAGGACTGCTGAGGCCACTGGTCAGTCTGCAGGGTAGTCAGAAGTTGTGTGTGCAGAGATCTCATTTTCCTCTCTAGACCTTTGTTTTCTCCTCTGTAAAAGGACGGATGCTTCCTCCCTCTGTGCCATTTTGGGCTTCCAGTTCCTCAGGAATCTTCTCCCTTGTGGCTTCACTCTCAGGCTGTTCAGGCCATAACTCAGGTAAGCCGGGCAAAGTCCTGGAGGCCCCGGGGAGCACTGTCTCCTGTGCATTCTGGTGAGGATGGTTGTTTATGAGGAGGGGGGCAGGATATGGGAGGGGAGAGAGGGTACAGCTCATTGTGAGACCCTGATTCTGGAGTCGAACTACCTGAATTCAAATACTGATTCAGTCACATATTAGGAGTGTGGCTTAAGCAAATTCTTAACCTCACTTAGCCTCAGTTTCCTTAAGTGCAAAACAGAGGCATTGAGAGGCATTGATAGGCCTTAACTTGCAGTGTGTGGGCAAGTGTTGGATGAAATAAACATGGGAAATCCAGTGCCTGGTAACCACCCCAAAGCCCTGGAGGCCCACTCAGGCACTGCTCCAGCTGCTGGGGGTGGGAGGGGCCTGCCCAGGGCACCTGGGCTGCTGCTCACCTTTCCAGCCACACCCTAGGTCCCAGGTGGGATGGGGACTGGGCTGGGGAGAGATGGCAGCAAAGGGTCCCAGCCCCCATGGGCATCTGTTCTTGACTGCATACCCATCACCCTTAAGACCCTGGGCCAGCTCAGAAGCCCCTTGCCCTGTAAGCAGTTGTGCAGGAGCCCAGAAGCTTGGTGAGGCAACCTGACTGGACCTCTCCATGTCCGCTCTAAGCAGGAAAGGAGGTAGGAAGGGTGAACAGAGCATGTGTTACAACACAGCAGGCATTGCTGCAGTGTTTTAATACATGATCTCAGAATACTCACAAGGACCCTGTGAGGAAGGTTTGATCATCTCCATTTCACAGATGAGGAGACTGAAGCCTCCAGAGGCCACCCCGCCAAAAGTGGAGCATATGCTACCCACTGCCAGCTGACCCCACTTAATGCACTAATGTCTCCAGGAAAAGTTATTTATTTGTAACTTAAGTTTCTGTAAACCAGGGGTTCTTAAAAAGGGGTCCATGAGCTTGAATTGAAATTCAAAAAAACATTATTCTTGTGGGGACATGTTGGTGTGGGTGTGATGTATTTATTAAATAATACACAGTATAGTGTGGCCTTAGTAAGGGGTCTGTGGTTTTCACTTGACTGGCAAAGGAGTCGTGGAACAAAGAAGGTTAAGAACCCCTGCTGTAAACCAATAGCATTATAGACAGAGGAGAGGACCTGGATCTTTGAAAGGAGCTTGCAGTCTTACTGTTATCAGCCATCCTCCCCATATTTGTCTGATAACCTTGGAGTTTTATTTGTCAGTTTCTGCCACTAGAATGTAAGCTCCATAAGGGCAGAGCTTTTTGTATGTTTTGTTCACCACTGTCTCCCCTGGGTTTAGAACAGTGCTTGGCAAGCAGTAGCGGCACATAATACATACTCACTAAATATTCCTTCAAAGGAAGGAAGGAAGTTGTTTCAGTTTCCTGGCTGCAATGGGTTGACTTAAACAATGGGAATTTATTGGCTCACAGTTTTAAGGCTAGGAGAAGTCCAAAATCAAGGTGTCATCAATGCAATGCTTTCTCCCAGAAATCTGAGGTGTTCTGGGGCTGGCTACCAGCAATCCTTGGTCCTTGGCTTTTCTATCATGTGGCAATGCACATGGCGGCCTCTCCTGGCTTTTCCCTTCTCTTCCAGGTTCCACTGATGTTCAGCTTCTGGCTGTTCCTTCTGGCTTTCTCTCTCTAAGGCTTTCAGTAGTAAGCTTAAGACCCATTCTGATTCATCTGGGCCACACCTTAACTGAAGTAATGTCATCAAAAGGTCCTATTTATAATGCTTTCATACCCATAGGAATGGATTAAGTTTAAGAACCTGTTTTTCTGGGGTATATAGCTCCAAACCTTCACAGGAATGAAAGAGGGAGAGAGGAAAGGTGGGGTTTCTGTGAAACATGCACTTCTCTCAAGTCAAGCACTTGGGAGACTAGTACAGGACTCGAGCCCAGAGGAAGGGGGTGACTTGTCTACTTCACTGTGGGCCAGTGTAGTACGTAACCCAAGTCCCCTGACAGTCAGGCTGGTGCTTCCTTGAGAGCAGCTGACTCCCTCCCCGAGTCATGAGGCCAAGGGCCAAACCCTGTTTCCCCAGGATGACAGGGTGAGAAAGTCCTTTGCTGTCCTGTCAAGTCAGGGATGGAATGACCCTGATTTTGGTGGATAGCTGCAGGAACTACACATGTTACTACTGATCATGAAATAACCCAGCTGTTGCATTTAGGAAAATTAGGATTGCAGAGGCTGGGGTTTAATTAGGAATGTGTCAAATGCTTTTATTAACAGCCAGGAATTCATACAAAGAAGAAATGCATAAATAATACAAACCGGTCAGCAGAATTGGTGAAGGCAGAGCTTTTTCAAAGGCCTCCCTGATGTTCCCATCTCCACTGCCTTCTCCTTCATCCCTTCTCATTCTGCACAGCATCTGCTGAATTGAGTGACAGAGGTCCTCACAACAGACTAGATGGCCCACCAAGATGCCAGACCAGTGCCTAACTACATGTCTGTCTCTACCCCTCTGAACAGGGTCTGGCCACCACCTTTTGTGTATAACCAGTATCTAGCACAGTGTTGGGCACCAAGGCAGCACACACTAAATATCTGTCCAATGAGTAAATGAATGACTACCTAGGGTGTCAGGCTGCTGCTACTCCCATTCTGTCCCATGAAAACACCAAATAGTCCACTCAGACTGTAAAGCGATGCCTGTATGCCTTTTGGAGTGGTATTCCAGGCCCTTCCTTTCCTCTCTTCTTAAACACCTACCAGGCACTTCTGGGTACTAGAGATACAAAAATGAACAAAACCTGGCCCCAGCCTCTGAGGAACCCAGCAATTGAAAATGGGTACATGGGACCTACATAGGCGTGGGTTAGAGTCCATGCGCATCAGAGATCAGGACTTCTGGGACCCTGATCTGAAGATGAAGAGACAGAGAACTGGCAATTTTCTGCCTCTGTCAGATGCTCTGATTCAAGGTCTGGGCCCCAGTTCTTAGAAATACTCATTTCTTTATCAAGGACCTCATCATCTGGTACATATTAGGATGGACCTATAGACTTAGGTTTTGAGCAAAATTTGGCTCAATTCAAAAAAGGTTACACTTAAGACCAGAGGGAATTTGAATTGAAGAGATCTGTGGGTCCTG
>JAQZBX010088128.1:0-12786 GCA_029593785.1 Cabassous unicinctus | reverse complement strand
ATAAATAAATAATTTGATTAATTGAAAGTTTAAAGAGTAATACGATATTTATATATTTTCAAAGTATCTCCCCACAAAATACTTATTAAATTTTTACAAAAGGGAATAAGTAACTTTTCAGTGAAGTCTGGCAGATAACACCTTAATCAAGAGATCAAAGTCACTCATTAGTAATGGAACAAATCAAAAGTGTGTGCCACCTATGATAAGATGCAACAAGAACACAGTATTATTTCTGCCAAAGATGCATAGCCTGAATCTAACCATGTAGAACATCAGTCAAATCTAAATTGAGGGTCATGCTATAAAATAACTGGCCTGTTGCCTTCAAAAATTTAAGGAGGTGGAAGTCAAGAAAAGGCTAAAGACCTGTTCTGGACAGAAGAAGACTTTAAAAAACAAACCGTGATAATCAAATGCAATGTGTGATTTTGAACGGGATCATTGTGGTATAAATGACACTATAAATGACTGGGGAACTGAGGGTTAGATAGTAATATATCAGTGTTGATTTCCTTATTTCAGTGGTTGAATTACAGTTGTATAGGATAATGAGTTCATTTGTAAAAAATATGCTTTTGAGTATTTGGTGGTGATGGGACATCAGATTAGCCACTTGCTTTCAAATGGTTCAGGTGGGAAATGATCTTTGTACTTGGTAAAATTTGCAATTATTTCAAAATGATCAACATTAAAACAAAACTTCATGCATAATTGACTATCATGGAGAACCTCCTACTCCATATCAGTAGAATTTAAAAGAGGAATTGTAATCATGATAAAGTTAAATAAGACCTCTGACACACATGTCTTCTGGCAAGAGTCCAGTGTTTTTTGTTCACTGTGCTCCCACAGTCACTGAAATGTCAATATTCTCCAACTTGTCCTTTCCTATATTGCTGGGGAAAGTATTAACCAACACAGCTCTTTGAATTCTCAAGTACGTATATCAACAAGATAATTTTTTCTCAAGTCTTCTCACTATATATCATTATGAATCATAATTTCTTTTTCATTTGATCCAATGGTTGGTTCAAATTTCTTGAGGCTTATAATTTTGTTCCACAGGACGCTGCCCATAAGACAATCAAGGTTGTCCGGTGGAAAGGTCTTAGGGCAAGATTGAGCCCTCAGGGATGTTATTTGAAATTATTGATAGGGAGCTGCTGATTTGGGCCATCATTCCTGAGAAGACAAGAGAGTTCAGCATCATATCTGCAAAGGGAGGCAAAGACTGATGAAGAGCAAGGCTAGAACCCTGGAGATTTGAGAGAGAGTCCTGGTAACATGAGACCTGAGTCAGAATGTTTCAGGGTTTGCCCCCAATTTGAGAGGTTTGACTGAACCTCCTCTTTTGCATAGGGTCTAGCATGAGATGCAGAGGTGGGTGCAGCTGCTTAATGGAGCCAGATTCGGCTGAAGGACCCACTGTGCTGAAAATATTTCTTTCTTTTTGACAGTAAGAAGCATATAATTTACCCTAGAGCATTTGGTCCTAGCTTCCAGGAAGCCTGAAGTCAAAATTACTGTCAGTGAGCTCTCCAATTAGCTGATCTCATCTCCTCTTCACAGAGGCAGAAAGTCCAGAGGACAGTATCCCTGAATTCCCCCCAAAAGCCTGCTCCCATCTCTTCCATCCATTGCATGTTCTACATGTACCCTCCTTTCTTCTTGTCACATGTAAAAGGTCTCCCCTTTGTCTAAAGACAATTCCTCAGCACATTGTCTAATGCTAATTCCTCTATCTGAGCTCTGGATCACATCTACTATATCAACTGTCCCCCTCATTTTCTGTATTTTCAAATATTCTCTCTAGTGGCTTCTAATCTTCTACATTTAAATTTCCCAAGTCTATCTTATATAAAATAAAATAAAATAATAAAATTAAACAAGAAAAATACCCTTCTTCCTCATCCCCTGTGTCCCTTCTGCTGCTATCCCGCTACTCCCCTTCTCACCAAACATTTGTCTACATTCTCCTAGATGTATGGCTTACTCCTTCTTCCTTGGGCCTTCCTTTCTCAGCATCTTTTACAGGCTCCTTTCCCTCTGTAGTGAATTAAAATAAAATTCTCGCTTGACCAGGCCCACTGTAACCTTTTGCTCCCTGCCTGTTTGGTTGAGCCCATGCTCCTGATGTGTTGCCCCATGTGACCCTGTGAGGCATGCTGCTCCTCTCTGTTCTAGAAACTGTATAAATAAACTTTTCTTTCATACATCTCTGGTGTCACTCATCCTTGCCACACCTATCTTTAGATCCGTACAACACACCATTATATGTATACAACATTATATGTTACTCTTCCCAAGGTTTCATCCTCATCTCCTTTACTCACTCCATCAAGTCTTCAGGCACACTCTTTCACCCCTAAAGGACATTCATAAGGACTATGTATTTCCTGAAAATATATGTAAGTATCTGTGTATATAAACATTTTTCTGATGACAGTGTTGTAGCTTTCCTCATATTCTTTAAGGGGTCCATGAAAACATAAAGTTAAGAACACTAGCATATGTTGATGCTCCAAACTTTATATCTTCAGATCAAATTTCTTCCTGAGCCCACAGACGTCTGTAATGCAACATGCCCATAATGCAATGCCATCTTCTTCCTTTCCAAACCTCTCCCAGATTCTCCCATCTCAATGAATAGCACTACCATCAACTCAGTTGCCCTGGTAAGAAATCTCATAGTCATCTTGGACTTCCTCTCCCTCACTCTCTCTCTCCTCTCTCTCTCCCTCCCTCTCTTACCACCCCCATACCCAATCAAGTTCCAGATCCCAATATTTCTACTTCCTTAATATCTCTTTCATTAGATTGCCTCTCTCATTCTCTTAGACATAAATTCATGTCCCTCTCAGCTCTTGAGCCACTGTAGCAGCCTCCTGTTCTCTACTAGGTTTGTCTCCCACCGCCCAAACCACTCACACTACAATGGACTGATCTTCCTAAAATGCTAATGTGCTCATTTTCCTTCCCTTGATTAAAACTCTTAAACCATAGAAACTTATGTAGTAAAGCCTAAACCTTTAAACATAATTTAAGGCACAGAATATTCTCCAGCTCCCATCTCTACATTTCCCTCACTGTCACCACTAGTTTGTGTTCCACAGTCCAACCATGCTGAGCTATTTACAGATCCCTGAAAGGTGCCATTATGTTGCTAGACTCTGGGAATTCAGACAGTTTAATGCTGCAGAATCTCCTGGGTCCCCATCTTCACACCCAGTGAATATCACAGTGCCTAGAATATGGTAGGTTATAGTGGTTTCACACTGTGTCAACTTGTCTAAGATGAAGCTATATCCCCCAGAACCCCATTTCTATAGGGTTCAGGTAAGAGTTGGCTAAAAGAGAAATTTATACAAGTTTTGGAAGACAGAAGTGAAGCAGCAGCTATTGTGGATGGAGACAATGAGATGATTATGGATACAGAGCTGTTGATGGATCCCAGTTTGCCCCTGTTCTTCCCCATTCCATGTTCAGCTCTTCTTTGCAACTGCCATCCCTGCAGACCAACGGCAGCCCAGGGCTACTAGCAGGCTGTGAGCTCACAGAGACAGCATCTGTGAAGAGACAGCCTTCCATAGACCCTAGCCTCCCTTCAAGACCCCACTCTATTAACAGGACATGCCTACCTTCCAGATTTCCCATGCCAGCTCTTTGGGAGGCCTGATTAATAACTTTTCTCTGAATATCCAAATCTACTCTTCAGACCTTTACCCTGCCAGGTCTTTCCACATTTGGGTAAGCACTAATTCTTCTAAGTTCTTATTCCATAATAATCATAGTGGTTTTGCTTCTCTGTTTGAACCCCTCAGTTTCTGTTGCATGGTTAACTTGCATACATGCTTCATTATGTCCCCTCCTTGGGAAAGCCTCTCTAGCCCTAGAACTGTAGCTGAGGTTTTGTCTCTCTTGTATGCTTTCAGGTCTCCCTGAATTTGCCCCAGTCCTGGCACTTGTCACATGGTCTACTAACTTCCTAATTATTTGTTCATATCCTCCCGACTCTAAGCCCTGTGCGATCAAGGACTGTAGCTTATCCATCACTATATCTATGGTATAAGCAAATATTTGTTGAATGTCAAATAAATGGTTAGATTCTTATATTTGTTTCCTCTTCCTTTCCTTGGTTCTGTTTTTCTTCCATTTTTTAAAAATTCTCAGAGTAAGTATTCTTGTAAACCATACTTGAATACAATCTGGAAAGAAGCAGAATAAAAATTATTAAATAGAGCCCTTTGGAGAAAATTTTACTCCTCAGGGAGATGCTGGGGACATCAACTTTGTAGAGAAGCACTGTTCAATCTCCAAATCTCAGAAGCCTTATATATATTCTGCACATAAGAGAAGGAATAAAAATAATAATTGCAGCTATTACTGTTAAATAGCTGTATAAAAATATAGCTATTCTTTCTCAAGCCAGACACTGTTCCAGACACTTTATTCATACTACTGTGTATCATTTATTTCTCATGACAAACCATTATCCACATTTTAAAGATAAAGAAACTGAAGCACAGAGGGGTTAAACCACTTGCCAAGTTATGAAGATACTAAGTGAGGGAGTCAGGATTTGTGCTGAGGAAGTCTGCCTCCACAGCTCACTCTACCCTCCCAGACAGCAGGTGTATGAGACGACTGGACTTAGGTGCTGACAGCTCAGATATGGACAGGCTCAGAGGGAAAGAAGAAGGCAGAGACTCCTCATGGCTGCCCAGACCCTGTGCTTACATGTCACCCAGCTCTGAGAGTTCATTTCTACCACCCAGCAAGGAGAAACCTGGCCTTGCTTCTTGGGGTCCTCTTCTCAGGGATAAAATATCTGTGTGACTGCAATGACTCCTTACACATCTGGTAACTGCCTGCAGGTGGCTGGTCAGTCACTATGAGCTTCCCCACACTTCAAACTTATATGTTGGGGAAAGGAGAAGAGACACTGGCAGGAGACTCTTCTCATGTTTAAAACTTCTCTAGGAAAATGTACTTCAGGTTCAGGAGGGCCCTTGGTGTGCTGCTCCTAGGAGTAATTGGCCAGCACCCAGGCTCCCTGGGATAGAGGCAAGTCTTCCACAAGGAGATGGGGAAGGTTCCTGCCCCCAAGGCAAGGTGGGCTGGCTCTAACCCTAGAGGCAACTCTTAGTCAATTACACCCTGGGCACAGAGAGAAAGGTATCGATGGTGCTTTCAGGCCTTCCCCACTCTCAGTTCTGAGGCCCAGACTCTTTGCCCCTTTGATATGCAGAAGCCAGCCCTGCCAAGGGAGTAGAATACAGTGAACTCCATCTACCTCTTCAGAAACCTCTTGGCCTTGTTTGTGAGCCCCTTAGTGGTGGCACACATGGGTGGTGCCAAAATGTCACCATGCACTTTGAAGCCCTGTTGGAGACTCTGAGCTCCTGGAGGGCTGGGACCATGTCTGAAACACCCTGTTTTCCTCCTAGCCCTGGGGAAGGCAGGAGGCCCTCTGGGGCTTCAGGAGGCAGAGGGTGCTGGAGAATAAGGACTAGGACTCCCAAATGGTATGCTGGGATGGGAATGGATGGACTGAAACAACAGGGAGTCCTCTAGCCATCGAGTGAGGTCGGGAGACAAATTTGAGCATGTTTCTTCCTATATTAAAGCAGATACTTAGCATGAATTGGATTTCCAGTGGATATTTTAAAAATAAATGCCATGTTGAGAAGAAGTGAAGGTGTAG
Organism: Cabassous unicinctus; assembly: GCA_029593785.1. Lineage (NCBI taxonomy): Eukaryota > Metazoa > Chordata > Mammalia > Cingulata > Chlamyphoridae > Cabassous > Cabassous unicinctus. The sequence continues at coordinate 7,079 of JAQZBX010088128.1, read as the reverse complement.
GGGACAAAAGAAAGAGAGAAAAGGAAGGAGGGTAGAGGCAGAGAGTGAGAAAAGCCATCTTGCTAATGGGAAATATGATCATCTCCTCTACACTTTACATTTCCACTCATCCCAAGGGTTATGCTTACAGTTCCACATAATTCTTCTGGGGACAATGGTCTATTGAGGAAATGACACTAACATGAAGTTTTCAGGGCAGGCATAGCCCTCACAGAGTGTGTTTTGGAGCTGTTGCCTTGCTAACCATTTAGCTCACCCAGCTTTGAGAGCACTGTGCACCTGATGCTGTGGTAGGCACTGTGGATACGGAGAGCAAAGAGGAAAGATCCCACTTTTACTTCACTCTCTGGCTTTATCTCATCCTTCAAAAATCCAGTTCAAAAGGAGAGGTATCTTACATACCATTACACAAAAGAGTGAACTGAGGCCTGGAGAGATTTGTGACTTGAGTAAAGTCAATGAGCAAATTAGTGGAGTTGGGATCACTCTGCATAGACCAAAGAAGTTGGCTTTGGTTTCCAAGATTAAAAAAAGAAAGATTAGATAGTGAAATAGATAAATAGATGATAGAGATAGATAGATGATTAGATAGATATAGATAGATGATAGATAGATGATAATATAGAGATAGAAGGAAATTGATATTGAGATGGCAAGCTATAGAGAGGGAGATAAAGGTATAAAGTCAGAGGAGAGGCCCACTGTCCTACCTAAACCATCACCTTTAATCTTGGGGAACACTAAAGTGTTCATGTGGGGGTATCTCCCGAGTTTCAGTGCCTCCCTTGAGGCTGAGCAGATCTCAGATGGAAAGCCCCTCCATCCATGACCACATCTACCTGGTGCTCACTTTGCCAACAAGAGGCTGCCCTGCATGGCCTGGATTTGTCCCACTTTACACTGCGTCAGGTACATGACAATAGCCAGGCACTTTTAGCTCACATGCCCCATTTCCCTACTTTCCAGAAAGAACAGCAAGTGTTCCCTAAAACAGATCAGCCAGCCTGCTCAGGGTCCCGTCTTGGGACTAATTCTTCAGCAGTGCTTTGCACAAACCCTGTGACCATACATAGCTCACTGAAATCAAAGGTATTCAGACCTCTCTGCCACAATGAAGCCTGTACTCCTTGAGGGCTGAGTCTGTGTCTGTCCTGCTCACCACTGACCTCCCATGTCAGAAACACCATCTGACAAACAGCAGGTGCTCAATAAAACATGGATGAATGAATGAATGGGTTGGGTGGGGTTTTTAAAGGCCCAGGGACTTACCCACCTGTGTCTTCTCTCCCTGTCATATCCCCCGTTCAAGGTCAACCAACTGTCTCAGAGAACATTTTGACCCAGTGACCCATAAAGCAACTTTGCCCTCCTTTTTCCAGAGGAAGCCTCACTTATGAAATGGCCTGTTGGCCAGGAAGGCTTTATTTCCTGGGGATTTTCCTTGTCTGGTTGGAGCTGACTGGCTACCCCTATCCTTGGTGTAATATTTCCTGAGGCCATCATTCTAAAGGGAAAGAACAATGTATCTCAATGGAAAAATAGGGGTAAAGTGATGATAAAGTGCCCCCTGCCTCATCTTTCCTATCTATGATATGAGTTATTATCTATATCAGTCAATACACTGAGACCATGAATACTGTTTTCGTTTGGTAAAATCTGCCATGGCAATACACCAGAAATGAGTTGGCTTTTACAATGGGGATTTATTAATTTACAAGCTTACAGTTTTGAGACCATGAAAGTGTCTAAATCAAGGCATCATCAAGAGATGCTTTCTCCCAGAGCTGCAGCTATAGGTGATCAAGCACATGGCAGTATCTGCCAGTCTCTGTGTTCTCCTCTGGGCTCTGTTGCTTTCAGCTTCTGGCTGCTCCTTCTGTGACTTTCTCTCCCCCATGTTCCATTGATTTCAGCTTCTTGCTTTTGTAGTTTTCTCTCTCAGCTTTTATTGGTTCCTCTCTGAGCTCCTGGGTCTTTTCTCTTCACTTTCATCCCATTTATAAAGGATGTCAGTAAGAGGATTAAGACCCACCCTGGGTCATGCCTTGCTGAAGTAATCTAATCAAAGGCTTTTAACTAATGTAATTTAATAACAAGTTCCCACCTACCATAGGTTCACACCCCCAGGAATGAATTAGCTCTAAGAACATGATTTTTTGGGGTCCACTCAGTTTAAAACTGTCGCAAATACTAAAAGGCTTTCATCAAAGAGATTGAATTATACCTAGGGCAGGTCCTCAAAGAATGGCAACCATTCAGAGAGTAACCACAGACCAAGATCTGAACCCCAGCTTCAGAGACCCAGTAATGAGAATAACTAATGTGTTTCGAGTGGCCCCACAAGCCAGGAGCTATGCTAAGTACATTTGAGCATCATTTCATTTAATCCTTATGGCAACCCTTTAAAGTGTAAACTATGGTTATCCCCATTTTACATATGAGAAAATAAAGGCTCAAGTGTGAACTTGCTCAGGTTGACATAGATAAGCAAAGGAACCAAGAATTAAACCCAGATTGCTACAAATCTTGAGCCCAAACTTTTAACTACTGAGCTCTAATGTCACCATAGTTTGTCCTTGCAATTCATCTACAGTTGGTCAGACTCATAAGAATTATCTCAGCCTAAGCAAAACCTATAAAGGACAAATATATAAACTAAATACCAATAAGACAATTTATAACAGTCATGCCACCATTCAGAATACCTCCCATCTCTATATCAAGTTTCTTGAGAAACCAATGTGCACAGAATCAGCAACTAGGAGTTGGACAGTTTGGGGCATACTTCACCCAGCTAAGAATGAACATAATGAGCAGCATCAGGAGGCAGGAGACAGAGTGGCTAAGACCAGGGCCCTCAAGTCAGGCAGGTCTGCCTACAGAGCCCACACCCCCCACTTAACAGCTGGTGACTATGGCTCAGAAAACTCTTGAAGGCCAGGTTTCCTCATCAATTAAATTTAGATGGTAATAGTCCTATGTATAGGGTTATTTTAAGGATTAAATTTTTAAATCTATTAAGGCACTTTAGCATCTATAGGGCATAAAATACAGAATTATTATCGGTGGCTCAGCAAAGAATAGTATAGCTAATTTTATTATTTATATATAATACCTGCCACTGCTCCCCTTACAGTTCCTCTAAGTGACCACATTGCCCATGTCTGTAAGTGACAAGCCCTCCATTCCATGGCTAGAACAGGGTAAACCCTGATAAATCCTTTCTGCCTTTATCATTACAGACCACATCCTTCACCCAGACAGGTTACTCACCATTGATTCAGTTCTAGCTCTCTGTGGAAGCCTCCCCATCATATGAATACATCCCGGTCACCTTGATTGGATTTGGGTATTTGCCAAATCTCCATCAGCAGCATATTTGAAAACCAACTCTCTAGAGCTCCCTTCTGCCAAATCAAACTCCTGGACTTTTAATTGATTTTAACTAGGTTTCACTTTCAAATTGTGGTCTCTGTTATCAGAGTTACTGCTTGTCTGGATTAGAACGGACTGAAACAATGATCCAAAATTTACCAATTTGACAGTAGTTTGTTTTTGTGTATGTTTTTTCTTACCCTTCCTCTCCCCAAGGAGTCCACAGATGGGAAATCAGCAGACTCTTCTTTCTCACCTGGCATACATCTTACTGTCTTGGATGACTCAGAGATTGCTGTACTCAGCATGAAACACTGGACTGAACCATTTATAGACAGAAAAATGCTTCCCAGCCCTCATCTGATTTTTCATCTCCGATTTCCTGGGCTAACATTATTCTGGTCTTTGTCCTTTCTGTAGATCCACCCCACACAGCTGGAAAGACAGAAATGGCTTACAATTTCAGTGCTGGATGAACATGTATGCAAGCGCCTAAAGAGAAGCCTTTGGTGCTGCACAAAGGCAGCATATTATTCTGGAAAGAGTCACCATTACTCAGCAATCTGACAGGGATACTTATGAGTGACTTGCAAACGCTGGAGCAAAGGGCTCATTTGCTGAATCTTGACAAAACTCTTAGGCCTCTCAGTGTCCAAAGGAGTCACCAAAGAAAGAGATTGAAAAGTTCTTTGTTGGGGGCAGGGGGAAGGGATAGTGATGAGTAGGGAAGGGTGGTACTTGAGACAGCCTGGCTGTGGGATCACGGATGCATGGAATGGAAAGCTGGAAGGGACTTGAGAGTATCTAGGCCAATGGTTCTCAGTGCCAGGGAGAGGCCTGCATTCATTGAAACCACCAGGGAGAAGGTACAAAAGACCACAGAAATTTTGAATCAGTCGGTCTGGGATGGATCTCTGGAATATGTATTTTCAGCATGTTCCCCAGGCTATTCTAATGTACAACCAAGTTTGGGAAACACTAATCTTATAAATCTAAAGCCGTCATATTACAAAGGAGGCCCCAGCTTGGAAACATAATGGACGTGACTTAGACAAAGTGACATGGAAAATAAGAAGCAACTGTCTGATGAAAATATTTCCCATAGCCAAGGCATTAAAATAAATACTCCCAACATCACCAGGAAAGAATGCTTATGTGATGCACAAATGGAGAAAAGATGCCTCAGAAAAGCCAGTCACCCAGAATCCATGTTCCTGCCACATTTCAAGGCTCTCAAGCATAGAGATAGAGGAGAGAAATCCACTCTGTCCATTTTCAGGGGCAAAAATGACTCCTGCCAATTTCTTTAAATGTCTTTCTGTTCTGCACTACAAACTGTTTCTATTTGCCCTTCAAACACCTCTAGCTCTTGTTTGGTAGAAATGGGGGAAAGCCTTTTTTTGTTGCCATGGCACCACCACAATAAGCTATTTTGAAGTGTTGGATATTTTGAAATGACAGGCTCTGTTTTGAGAAATGGGAATGCTCAAGAGGTCAGTGAAAATTGCCAACCTCCTATGTATCGAGGGGTTGTCATGAACCAGTGGACTCACTGTACCAGGAATTTTTTTCCTGCAGTCAGGGAACATGTGTTTTGGCAACATACCACAAGCCAGGGTCCTTGAGTGCACAAAGGACAATTCCCTTTTCTGCTCATGCACCTAGCTAACAGGCCTCGCCAGTCAACGACCACTTCTAGTTGCCTATATGCAATGTAAATTGAGCTGGGCTTGCTTATGGTTGACCTCGGCTATGAAGCAGATGCATGTAGGTCTGTGTAATGGAGGAAGTGCTGGTCCGATGGAAAATAACCAAGCATTTATGTCCTTGCCTTTGTTTTCTATTTGCTTAGATGTATCTCCCCACCACTGAAATTGAAGACACATTAACTTCCAACCTGCCATTCCTGGGACAAGATAGACAAACAGCATTTTAACTACAATACCTGAGTTCCTAGCACAACCTTGAGGCAGGTGGGTTCTTTAGCCACATTTTTGTTCATGGCCTTGTATTTTAATTGTATATGATGAGTGTGTGTGGCTTCCTTTCTGCATTGCAAACTCCTCAAGGACAGGGGTCATGGTATATTCATCTCTACATTTACCACAACACTCATTATTGTTTGTTAGGGGTTAAAAGATTAAATTAAAAAAAAAAAAAAAAAAGCAGCATGTGTGTTTTGGGTGATATAGGCCTGGTTTAGTGAGAAAGTAAGAATAGAAAGGAAGAGAAATCTGAAAGCTTGCTTAGCGGTATCTCCAAAGTAGTTGTTATCAAACTTTGGTTGACACCATAAGCTTCCAGGAGTTCATTTAAATAACAGATGTCAGGTCCTCACACCTGGAGGTTCTGATTCCACTAGGCTGGAAAAGACCCAGGGATCTTTTTAATCCAAGCACCTAGGGCATTCTGATACACGCTGAAGACTGGGGAAATAGATTAAAATGAAATGGTGAAGAATGCAGAAACATTAGCAGCTCTACCTTTAAGTAATGTACAGCATCTATTAGGAATTTAAAACTACACCGCATAAAACAACTAGGCATGAAAAGAAACACAATGGAGAAGAGGATGTAGTCAGGTGCAACACAATCTAATCCAATGCCAAAGCATGAGAGTCAAATAATAAATGTCTTTGTGGTTCTCAGACACCATCAGGAAGTGTTTCATGCAGAGGTGACACTCGAAATAGAACTGGGTCTTTAAGGGCATGTGGAACTTCCTTGGGAGAAAGGGAGAGGACATTTCAGGACAATAATTCCTAACTTCTACCATGTCTTGAAATCCTAAATGTGTGAGGGCATTCATGAGCAATACTATCACTGATGAGGACCAGACTAGGGATGACAATCCTATGCTGGGGAATTAGGACTTTGAAACGTGGCTATGGATTTGGCCCCTGCCTCCTGATTTTCTGAACACTCATCAATCCCACAGCCTGCTCCCAGGCTGCCATATTCCCCATCAAAATTTTATATAGATACAGATGTATATACACATGGAAATGATATAGACATAGAGACAGAAACATAGGAGAGATAGATAAAGAATAGATATAGATATATGCATCATCACAAAGAGAAGCAGCTTCCTGTGTTCTCCTTATTTTCCCAACTCTGTCTTTTAAGGCATTCATTCAGGGAAAAACAAGAGAGTTCTTTTAAAATTAATGTTAGATGAAGGGAAGCAGGGGCTTGAGAATAGAAAACAACCAATATGCCTTTATAAGTAAAGCATCTGATAGCAAGAGGTTAAACAATCTTTTGTGTTTAGGAAAATTGAAAGAAGCAAGGTAAGAATCTGCTGTGTCAGTAAAAGTTTACAGAGGAAGATAAGGGTAGGGAAAAACCACAAGAGGGATTAAGAGAATAATAAGAGCTTCTTCTATACCTGCACCAGCATAGAAGGAAAGAACGGTGCAGCTGTAAGTACACTGACGAATGGAAGGCTTATTAAATAAATGATTAATATAAAATGATCCACGTGCAGGACTTTACTCACAGAAGAAAAAGAATGACAAGAAGCTGTGGCAATTAGGAGCTCAAGCGATTTGATCAGAAAGCCATGGGGTAGCAATTGCCAGAGAGGGGGAGGGCTCAGGAAGCTGGAGTGGAGCAAATTAGCAGGGCCCGATTTCCGGGGACCCAGGGAATCAGTAATGAACCTGGCTTGCCGCGGCTGACTTGTCAGAGGGAACAGCGGGG
>JAQZBX010088127.1:0-12781 GCA_029593785.1 Cabassous unicinctus | reverse complement strand
GGTTGCTGCATCAGCCCACGACACCGCGCGAGCCGGCCTGCCCTCACAAGGAGGCGCCGGGAAGCGAACCCGGGGCCTCTCATATGGTAAACGGGTGTGCTATCCATTGCGCCACAGCCGCTTCCTGCCGTGAGGTTGCTGCATCAGCCCACCGCACCGCTCAGGCCGGCGTGCCCTCACAAGGAGGCCTCGGGGCGTGAACCCGGGCCTCCCATATGGTAAACGGGGGCTCTATCCACTGAGCCACACCCGCTTCCCCCACCTTCTCCTGATCTCAGCTGTAGGCTGGCAAATGACTCATCTCTCTCCTCAGGGCTCATTTCTTTCTGGGCTCAGATGTTCTGTTCTCTTCACAAGGTCAGCTGTAGACTATCAGGCTCATCTCTCTTCCTGGAGCCTCTGCCATGTCTAATGATCTGTCTTTCTTCCACTGTTTTCTTCTTCTCTATGTATTTGCTTCCCTGTCTTTGAGAATCCATTTATATAGACCACAAAGGAATGGGGGCAGGGACTCAAACTGAGTTGCCCTTATGACATGGTCATATAAAAGCCATAATCTTGATTTAATAAAGTAAAAGTGAAACCTCTGAATCTAATACAATCTAATACACCAAAAGGAGCAGACCAGTATACAAACACAATCAAATATCTATTTTTTGATTTCATAAACAATACCAAACTTTCACACACATTGAACTAACACTGTCATATGTCAAAGAAAAGAGATAGTACAATAAACAAAAATAGAGATTAAACTTGCCATATATAGGCAGATTTCTGAGATACTGCAGGCTCAGATCCAGGCCACACTTACAGTGAATATAATAATAAATTGAGTCACATGATTTTTTTGTTTCCTTGATATATAAAGATTATATTTACATTCTACTGCATTAAGTGCATTGTAGAATTCTGTCTTAAAAGTCAATGTACATACCTTAATTAAAAATATTTTATTGCTGATAATGTGATTCAAGATGATATCAGAGTAGCTCAGATAGGGCGTGACTCCTTTGCAAAATAGGGGAGGAGGCATAGAAGTATTCTGAGAGAGCCATTTGTGGATATGCAGACCAGGAGAGTGCTGTATGCATCACCTGGGAGGGACTGAGGACAAAGGGATGGAGAGTCCAAAGGGAACACCATGAGTTGATATCCCCATGGCTGGGACTTCCATTCATCCACCCCTTGTCTCAAGGCAAGCAGCCTTGGTAAAATCTGGGGCTTAGTAGCCAACAGAGAAGGAAAAGGACAGGTTCATCCCTGACAAGAGGGAGGATGTGGCAGAGGGCTGAATGTGGTTTTTCTTCAGTGAGTGTAGCTACCATAACTTGTTGGTTCAGAAGGGCGAGTTGAAGTTGAAGGATTCCTCTCCATGGAAGGTTTTGCCAAGGAGCACCATCTGCTGGCTAGCTGGGCAAGTGGAGAATACAGGGTTGGTACATATGGTTAGGGTCCCACTAGTGCCTCCTGGCCACTGTTTTGATTACTCAAACAGGGCAGTATTAATGTTTTAGAAAATATTGAATTAAAAATCAAAGAAGAGCTGTGGAATATAACCAGTACTCAATAGAGAGAAATTGATCAGCAAAGCCAAATCAACAACATAAGCAGATGCCTAGGTATCAACACAAGATAACCCCTACAAAGAAATAGGAAGATAAGCCCAGCCAAAGGAACAAACCAAGAATACAGATGAGATACAGGATTTAAGACAACTAATAAATGATGTTGATACAAACCTCCTTAATTTAAGTAAATGAAGGAAAATATGACTAAAGAGATAAAGGATATAAAGATGACACTGTGAGAGCATAAAGAACAATTTAAAAGCCTGCAAAGATGTGACAAAGCATATGGGGATGAAAGACACAATGGAGGAGAGTAAAAATACATTAGAGGCATATAACAGTGGATTTGCTATGTTAAAAAAAATGAGTAAGTGAATTTGAAAACAGAACATTTGAACTTGAAAAGATAGGAGAAAAGACAGAAAAGAATGCAAAAAATTTGAACATGGTCTCAGGGTTGAATAACACAAAATGCAGAAAAATATGTGTTATAAATTTCCCACATCTAGAAGAGAAAGGAAAACGGATAGAAAGAATATATGAGAAAAATATGACTGAAAATATTCTAACCCTTAAGGGAGACATGAATATAAATGTTCAAGACAGACAATGTACCCCAAAAATAATAAATCCAAATAGACCTACTACAAGATATCTACTATTCAGAGTGTCAAAGGCCAAAGATAAATAAAGGATTTTGAGAGCACAAGAAATAAAAAATGTACTTACAAGATAGGCACAATAAAGTTAAGTTATAGTATCTCATCAGAAACCATAAAGGCAAGAAGGCAGTGGTACGACATACTTAAGGTATTGAAAGAGAGAAACTTCCAGACAAGAAATCTTTATATGCCAAAACCATCTTTCAGAAATGAAGACAAGTTTAAAGACTTTACATACAAACAAAACAGGGTATATTACCAAGAGACCAGATTTACAAGAGATTGTAAAGGGTGTGTTAGAGCCTGAAAGGAAAAGACAAGGGCAAGAGCCCTGGAGAAGCATATAGAAAGAAAGACCATAAGTAAGAGAAAGTGAAAGAATTGAATTTAAAGAAAATAGTGAGATATGACAACAAAAAGCCAAGGGATAAAATGGATGAAGGAAGTAATACATTTACCATAGTAACACTGAGCATTAATGGATTGAACTCTGCAGTTAAAAGACTTAGACTGATAGAATAGATGTTTTTAAAAAGCCATCTATTTGTTGTCTATAAGAGATGCACCTTAGATGCAAGTACACAATCAGGCTGAAAGTGAAAGTTTGTAAAAATATATTCCATGCAAACAACAGTTTAAAAAAGAGGGTGTACTAGTACCAGCATTGGATAAAATAGATTTTAAATGAAAAGCTCCTATGATACGAAGAAGATTACTATATAGTAATAAAAGGGACAATTCACCAAGATGAAATAAGAATAAATATATATGCACCTAAATAGGTGTCCAAAAATACATGAGGTACACACTGGTAAAACTGATGGGAGAAATGGATGGCTCTACAATAATAGCTGGAGATTTCAACAGTCCACTCTCAGCATTGGATAGAACATCTGGACAGAACATAAATAAGAAAACTGAGAGCTTGAATGATATGAGAAATGACCTAGATATAATAGATGTTTATAGAGCATTACATCTCCAAACAGCAGTATATACATTTTTCTCAAGTACTCATGTATCTTTCTCTAGGATAGACCACATGCTGGGAGATAGATCAGTTCTCAATAAATTTAAGTACATTGACATTATACTAAACCCTTTCTCTGATCATAATGGAATAAACTTGGAATTTAATAATTGGTGGAAAAAGGGAATTTTCACAAATATATGCAGATTAAACAAAAACACTTAATAATCACTGAGTCAAAGAAGAGATTGGAAGAGAAATCAGTCAATACCTTAAAACAAATGAAAATGAGAACACAACATAACAAAACTTATGGGATAAAGCTAAGGCAGTGCTGACAGGGTAATTTATAGCTCTTGATGCTTACATTAAAAAAGAAGAAAGAGCTAAAATCAAAGACCTAACTTCACACATGCAGGAACAAGCAAAAGAACAGCAATCCAGTCAAAAAGTATGCAGAACAAAAGAAATAATAAAGATTATAGTAGAAATAAATGAAATGGGGATTAAATAAAACAATAGAGAAACTAAACAGAAGTAAAAGTTAGTTCTTTGTGAAGAAAAAAAGAATATTCATATAATTAAAACAGAAATTAGTAGAGTGACATTACTACTAATCCCACAGAAATAAAAGAGATCAGAGAGGATACTATGAACAAATGTGTGCCAACAAACTAGACAAGGTTGATGAAATGGATGCATTTCTGTAAACACGAACAAATCACACTGACATTCAACAAACCAATCACAAGAGATTGAAACAGTCAACAAAAACCTCCACAAAATGAAAAGTCCAGGATGAAATGGCTTCACAGGTTAATTCTCCCAATCATTTAAAGAAAATCTTATATCAGTCTTGCTCAAACTCTTTCAAAATATTAAATAGGAAGGAATACTATCAAAATCGTTCTAAGATGCTATCAGCACCCTAATACCGAAGCCAAATAAAGATATACTGAAAAAAGAAAATCACAGGCCAATTTCTTTAATGAATATATATGAAAAAATATTCAACAAAATACTTGGTAACCAAGTCCCAAAATACATTAAAAAATTTTAGATCTCAATCAATTCAGTGTTATACAAGTTATACAAGGGGAGTTCAACATAAGAAAATTAATCAGTGTAATACACCACATTAATAAATAGAAAAAGAAAATTCACATGGTCATTCAACAGATGTAGAATGTGCATTTTACAAAATAATACATCCCTTCTTGATAAAAATACTCTGGAAGACAGGAATAGAAGGAAACTTTCTTAGTATAATAAAGTGCATATATGAAAAACCCGCAGCTAGCATTGTACTCAATGGAAAAACTGACAACTTTTCCACTGAGATTGGAAACAAGACACTGATTCCCATTCTCTTCAGTGTTATTCAATATGGTGCTAGAAGTTCTAGATAGAGCAATTAGAATTGATATAGAAATAAAAGGCACCCAAATAGAAAAGGAAGAAGTAAAACGTTCACTATTCACTGATGATATGATCTTATACTTAGAGAATCCCAAAAAATCCACAAGAAAGCTATTAGAACTTATAGATCATTTCAGCAAAGTTGTGGACCCAAAATTAATACACAATAACGAATAGCATTTTTATTCACTATTAATGATCAATCTGAGGAGAAAGTTAGAAAAAAATTACATTAACAATAATGATCAAAAGAAACAAATATTTAAGAATAAATTTAACCAAGGACATAAAGGACCTGCATTAAGAGAGCTATAAAACATTGTTAAAAGAGACCTTCAATGATCTAAATATATGGAAGTATATTCCATGTTCATGGATTTGAAGACTAAATAACATTACAATGTCAGTTCTACCCAAACTAATCTATGGATTTAACATAATCCAAAGAAAAATTCCAATATACTTCTTTGTAGAATTGGAAAAGTCAATTATCAAATTTATCTAGAAGGATAAGTGTCCCTGGATAACCAAAAATATCTTCAAAAAGAAGGAATAATTTGAAGGACTCTCACTCCCAGACATTAAATCATATTATACAGCTACAGTTGTAAAAACAGCATGGTACTGGCATATAGATATACAGACTGACCAATGGAATCAAATCAAGAGTTTGGAAATAGACCTTCACATTTATGGTCAAGTGATTTTTGACAAAGCTGTCAAACCCACTCAGCTAGGTCAGAACAGCCTATTCAAGAAATGGTACTTGGAGAACTGGATATCCATATCTAAAAGAAAGAGGACTATCTCACACCTTATACAAAAATGAATTCAAAATGGATCAAGGACCTAAATATAAAAACTAGAAACATAAAACTCCTAGAAGAAAATTTAGGGAAACATCTTTAAAATCTTGTGTTTGGTGGTGGTTTCTTGGACGTTATACCCAAATATCAGCAACAAAAGAAAACAAAATAGATAAATGGGACTGACTTAAATTAAGCACTTTTGCATTTCAAATGGTTTTGTTAAGGAGAATGGACAGGCAATTCAACTGGAAAATGTCTTTGGAAACTGCATATTTGATAAGGGACTGATCTCCATGTTATATAAAGAAATAATACAACTTAATGACAAAACATCAAGTAATATAATTAAAAATGGGCAAAATAATTTAAAATACATTTTCTGAAGGTGAAATATAAATGGCCAAAATGCACATGAAAAGATGTTCAACATAACTAGCTATTAGGGAAATGAAGACCAAAACTACAATGACATATTATGTTAAACAATACATTATGGCCATTATTTAAAAACAGCAGTAAACTACAAGCGCAATAAAGCATGTGGAGACATAGGAACACTCCTTCACTGTTAGTGGGAGTGTAAAATGGTGCATCCTCTGTGGAAGATGATTTGGCAGTTCCTCAGGGAACTAAATATAGAACTGCCATGTGATGCAACAATCTTGCAATTCAAAAGAACTGAAAGCTGGGAAATGAACAAATATTTGCACACCAGTGTTCATAGTGGCATTATTCACAATTGCTAAAAGATGGAAACAACATAAGTGTTCATCAAACAATGAATGGATAGACAAGATGTGGCATATTCATTTGATGGAATATTATTTGCTATAAGAAGAAATCAGTTGAGGAAGCACATGAAAACTTGGAGGAACATTGAGGATATTATGTTGATTGAAGTAAGCCAGATATAAAAGGATGAATACTGTATTGTCTCACTGAAATGAAGCTAAATACAATGGGTAGACTTATGGTGTTGGGCTAGGAGATATAGGTTGGTGGGAGATGAAATGTGGGATGAGAAGGGGGAGGTAATGCTGGATGTATGTAGAATGTTTTATAAGCTCAAATGTAAATATGTGGCAATGGATGGACTTGATAATGAATGTAACATACACTGTTGATGTATGAATGTGATTGTGGCATAAATGAGTACTCTAGGAGGTTAATATTACTTAGAGGACAGCTGGATGACAATATAGGGAATATATGGCAATGATTTTGGTGGTAGATGAGGATTGTGGTAAATCATATAGATACAGGAATGAATTACTGCAAGGTGTTAAGAATGTGGTGATACATAGGAAAAATATAGCCAATGTAATTTATAGACTATAGCTAGCAACAACATTGTAATGTTTTTGTAGCAAAAGCACAGAAGGTAATATATTAATGCAAAAGGTTAAAAAAAAGAATATGTGGTTTGTTTTTTTGAGATATGACTATGATTAAGCATTTTTTTCTCTTAATTTTTTTCATTAACCAGGAGACCATTACCATATCAATTAAGTAATCTGTGTTAATCTATATATCTTTCTGAACACTAGAGGAATAATTGAGTTAGTATTTGGAATTAGAGGGGTAAAAATTGCCTTGACAGAACTTTTGGGAGTAATACTTCTATAACTTTTTTAGCTTTTTCTGTTATTTTATTTTTTGATTTTCAAGTAAAGTTTAAGTAAAAATGCTTTATTGCTAAAAAATGCTAACCATCTTCTGAGCCTTCAACAAATCATGATCTTTTTTTGTTGTTGGAGAAGGATTCTTGCTTGGTTGAGGGGGCTTAGATCCCATAGGGCAACTGGTTGGAATTGTCTTGGTTGTAGTTGTAGATACTCTCTGTATTTTTTAGATGGTAATTATCCCTCAACATCCTTTTGTTAGTTGTTCTGGGTATGTCCGATGAACTGGAGAGGAGTTGGCTGCAACTCTGCCGAGATTCAGGGCTCAACCCGCATATGAACAGCCAGAAGATTTAAGTCACTGGGACACATTTAATAGTTATAGTGCTAATTATAGGTTCAAATAAAAGAGTCATAAGAGCCATGTGTGGTAAAATTAGAGTCTAATTCTGATACATTGGGGGGATAGGTTATCACATATTCTAAGACCCACTGAAAGGGTGTTGAATTCTTGGGATTATCTGCCCTGCCTATAGTGTCTAGATGTCTCTAGAGCCCTCAGGAGCCCCCTGATAAGGCACTGTTTACTATGGCAGTGAGATCCTTCTGAGATGTGCATAAGCATAACCTCTGGAATGACTTCCTGACTCACTTGAAATCTCTTAGCGATAAAAGCATTTGTATTGAATTATTCCCATATTTGTTCCAGGATGTTTTCCAAATGCATTGCAATTTGGCACTTGGTAATAATCCCTCATTCTGGGGAGGCTCATCCCAGAGAGCCATGTCCTATTCCAGAAGGAAGATAGTGTGTTTATATGCTGAGTTTGGTTTAGAAAGAGGCCATATTTGCACAACAAGGAGGCTTTCAGCAGGTAAGTCTTAGGCCATATGTAATACTAAGATAACTTTCAATTTCACAAGAAAGAGGTTCCTAAGTACAAGCATCAATATCATGGGCCTATTGCATTGTTCTATCCTCCTTCACTGTGCACTGCCCACGTACTCTAGGGACACATGCCACTATAATAATGAATGAAGCAGGACCCCCCAGGTTGGGAATTCAATATTCTTTTGGTTATTGTGTGGGTCTCCCCCCACTGAGCTAAGACCCCATGACCACTTGAACATATTCATATTCCATATAAGCATGCCCCAGGTGCACCCCTCCCCACACCTCTCCCAACCCCAGACACCTCAAATCAGTGATTCTCCCTTGCCACAATTGTGACCATTGTGCAAGCCAAAATCTCCTCAAAAACAAATCCAAAAATGAATAAATAAAATAATAAAGAAATTTTTAAAAGTAAAAAGTAAAATGCAAATAAAAAATTTCATTGTGTCTTTCATCACCATAAGATCTCTTTTATTTATTGATAATTTCTTCCACATGTCCCCCCCAGGGTCTTTTTTTTTTTTTTTTTTTCCAATTTATTTTCAAAGAAGCATTAGGTTACAGAAAGTCACATCACAAATATAGGGGATTCCTTCCCCTTCCTCTTCCCCTCCCCTTCTCACATTTTCGCCTATTAATAACACCTTACGTGAGAATGGTACATATTACAATTGATGGATAAATATTGAAGCATTGTTATTAATGATGGTCAATGGTTTACATTTTTGTTCACATTTTGCTCTGTACACTTTTATAGGTGTTGACAAAATGTAAATGGCCTGTATCTGTCATTGCAAAAATCATGCAGACCAATTCCAATGTCCTAAAAATGCCCTATGTTCCATCTGTTCTTCCCTTCCCTCCCCTCAGTAACTACGGTAACAACTAAGTTTCCATTTTTGAAGAATAAGTTTCATAATTACATGACTAAATATTGAGGGCTTGACATATTGGTCTGTTTTCTTTTATTAGGCATTGTCCCTCAAATTGAAAACCTAGTAGAACTCCCCAGGATGGGAATTTAATATTTTTTGTTTAGTATTTGGATCTCCATGCACTGAGATAACATCCTATGACAGGATACACTTTTATGTTCCATAAAATCATGCCCCAGGTATGACCTATCCTACATATCCCCCACCCTTGATGCACTGCACCAGTAGCCCTCCCCTGCCATATCACACAAAAGAACATTCCAATCATTGTAATTTCAACCACAGACACGCAAATCCCCAGAGTTTACCTGTTCCTTCTTGATCCCTCCCACCATTTTCATGGCTAGTAAAACCCAATGCCCCATCCTACTCACCCTCACATCCTAGCATCACTGACCACACTCATCCCTTCACCACTATCACCCACATCCACTGCCAAACCACCCTCCATCCCCTCATCATAGGTTTCACCCATATTAATCATAAACTCACCATACTATACTTCCTATCTGTCACCTGACAACCTATCTTCCAGACTCTAGCTCTGTGAGTCTGCTCAGTGTGCTTAGGTCATATCTGTGAGGCCATGTAATATTTGTCCTTCAGTTACTGACTTCACTCATCATAAGGTCTTCAGGAGATATCCATGTTGTCCAATTTGTCAGTACTTCATTCCTTCTTACAGCTGAGTAATATTCCATTGTATGTATATACCACAATTTATTTATCCATTCATCTGTTGATGGACACTTGGGTTGCTCCAACTTTTAGCAATCATGAATGATGCTGCTATGAACATTGATGTGCTTATATCTGTTTGTGTCCCTGCTTTCAGTTCTTCAGGGTATATCCCCAGCAGTGGGATTGCCAGATCACATGGCAGTTCTATAGTTAGCTTCCTGAGGAATCACCAAGACATCATCCACAATGGCTGCATCAATTTATATTCCAGCCAGCAGTGCATGAGAGCTCCATTTCCTCCACATTCTCTTCATCACTTGTAGTTCTTTTTAATTGCCATCAGTCTAATAGGTGTAAGGTGATATCTCATTGTAGTTTTGATTTGCATTTTCCTAATAGCTACTGATGTTGAGCATCTTTTCGTGTGCTTTTTAGCCATTTGTATTTCGTATTTGTAAAGGAGTCTATTCAAATCTATTGCCATTTTTTAAATGAGTTGTCTTTTTTTTTAAATGTGTAATATTTCTTTATATATGTTAGATATTAGGCCCTTATTGGACAAATTGTTACCAAATATTTTTTTCCCATTGAGTAGGCTGCCTTTTCATTTTCTTGGCAAAATTCTGTGGAATACAAATTATTTTAAGTTTCATAGAGGTCGCATTTATATATTTTTTCTTTCATTGCTCACGCTTTGGGTGTAAAATTTAAGAAACAGTTTCCAACTACAAGATCTTGTAGATGCTGCCCTACATTATCTTTCTGGAGATTTATGGTCTTGGCTCTTATATATAGATCTTTGATCTATCTTGAGTTAATTTTTGTATAGGTCATGAGATGTTGATTCTCTCCCTTTTTTTTAGATATGGATATCCAATTCTCTAAGCCCCATTTGTTGAAGAGGCCCTTCTCTCCCAGTTAAGTGGACTTGGTGGCCTTTTCCAATATCAGTTGACCATATATGTGAGAATATATATCAGAATTGTCAGTACTGTTCCATTCCTCAGTATGTCTATCATTGTGCAAATACATGCACTTTTTTTTGTATATTGTGGGTAAAAATCAAAATTTTCACAATACAAACCAATATTTGTAAGTTGATATATAGATATATATGCGTATATGTGCATTTGCTTACAAAAATTTTTAGTCATATATATTTTAAAAGATGCTTAGTTACATAAATGTTACACAAAAATTACAGGGATTCCCATGATTTCCACCTCCCATACCTCCCATAACATCTCACATAAACATCTTCTATTAGTGTGGCACATCACCTGCAATGGATATACACATCCTGGGGTTTTGCCACTAAACATAGACCACAGTTGACATCGTAGACCACACTTTCTCCCACACAATTCTGCATGGTATATGCTGATGTAAAATGGCCTATACCCGTCGCCACAACGTCACTCAAGACAACCCCCAAGTCCTGAAAAATTCCCTGTATTACAACTGCCCTTCCCCTCCCTGCCCTGAATGCATCTAGTGGCCACTGGCTCCACCTCACTGTTATAATTTCTTCCATTGCTTGAGTCACAATATATCTACAACAGAATACCATTAAGTCCACTCTAGTCTGTACCTCTTCCCCCACTCCTGAGGGGACTGGAATGGTGAAGTCCACTCCAACTCCAAGTGAGAGAGGGCTTATATCCCATGGATACAGTGGATGGGATTATCCTGACTTCAGCTGCAGGCTCTCTCCATTCCCTGGGATGGCCATTGTCCATCATCGTCTCCTCAACAGGTGACTTGGGTGAGTCCATTGAGCTGTAGAGTAGGAGCTGCAGCTCCACCGAGATTTCAGGCACAGCTGGCACATAGGCAGGCCAGAGTCTCCAGTCTCTGGAAGTACATACAAAAATTCCAGCCTCACATATAGGTTTGAATAGAAAGGACTGATGGACCATGTGCAGGGAGGACTTATTTGAGTCCAACTCTGTCACTCTCAGGAGCACAGATTCCAAAGTAGAGCCCACTGATAAGGCATCAATCTCTGGGGCTATCCCCCCTTATATAGGACCTGTGTGTCTCCAGAGCCCTCAGGAGCCCCTCTGTGTGGGGTGATATCCACTTTGGTGTTCTAAGAGATCCTACTGAGGTTTAAATAAGCATTACATCTGGGATGACCTCCTGACTCTCTTTGAAGTCTCTTAGCCACATGAACTCATTTGTCTTTACCTTTTCCCCCTTTTATTCAAGGTTTTTCTTTTCCAGTCGTGTTTACAGTTGGCACTTGGTATTAATTCCTCATTGCCAGGTAGGGTCATCCCTGGGAGTCATGTCCCATGTTGGGGGGAAGGTAATGCACTCATATGCTGAGTTTGGCTTAGAGAGAGGCCACATTTGAGCAACAAGGAGACTCTCAGATGGCAAACATTAGGCACCCCATAATAGTAGGCCAAGTTTCAATTACAAGAGCATAGACTCATAAGGCTAGTCATCAATAACAAGAACCCCTCAGTGGGCCATCCTCTTTTGCCAGATACTGCCCCTGCACTCAGGGGACTGTTGCTGCCTCCTTGGAGATTGTGGTAGAGCTCACCAGGCTGGGAATTCAGTATTCCCTCAATTATTGAGTGATTGTCTACCCACCATGACCATGCCCCATCCCTCGATCATTTGAACAATTTTATATCTCTTTCATGTATATTCAGATGAATTTACTCCCATGAATACCCCATCCCAGACACCACCCACCAGTGATCCTCTGCATCCCCCATTGTAACCCTTCTGTGATCTGAACCTTCCTTGAAGATGAAGCCCATATAATAAGCAAATAGAATTAATAGGATAATGAAATAATAATGATAAGCTTAAATGTAAGAGATAAAATACAAGGAAACTCAGAGAAAAAGAATTAAAAATAAAATATTATTAACGGATTGGGACATTCAAAAAAAGAAAATGGGAAAAAACAAACAAAACTTTTTTTTTAATTATTTTTTATTTTTGTGTTTTCTCCTTTTATCACTGCATTATCGAATGTCCAGTGTGTACTGTGACACCTTCCCCTTCTCATTCCCTAGTGTCTCCCAATTTTTCATTTACTTTTCAAAGAAGATTTAGGTCATGGCAAAGTCACACACTGAATACTAGAGATCTCCATGTACCCATCCTCCCTCCCCCTTCCCCACCCCATATTAAAACCTTTGTGTGTGTGTGGATCGTAGCATTGTTATAACTGTTATACAGATAGTGAAACATA
>JAQZBX010088126.1:0-12777 GCA_029593785.1 Cabassous unicinctus | reverse complement strand
CTCTATCCACTGAGCCATACCCGCTTCCCTGGAATTGTCTTGAATGATGTTGCAATGACAGATACTGGCCACTATATATCTTGTCATAACTTACAAATTTATGTAGGAGAGAGTTTAAACTATAATGTAAACTATAATGCACACTTAGTGGTAATGCTTCAATATGTGTTCATCAATTATAACAAATATACCATACTAATGAAGGATGTTGTTAAATGTGGGAAAGTGTGGGAGGGGTAGGGAGTGGGGCATATGGGAATTCCCATATGTATCGTTTATCTATCCCCATATGTATAATTTATGTAATCGAAGTAACTTTAAATAATAAAAATAAATCAATGTTAAAAAAGGCACATTTTAATTATCTAAATAGAACATTTAAATAATAACATTTTACAATGAGCTTATTATACTTAAGCAAATATACTTTGTTTTTGTGTTAATTGTTTTGTTTCCAGATTTAACATGTAGTGCAGTTGAGGCAATTTTTGTCAGTTTTAACCTGCAACTTAAGATTTTTTCCTATCCCTATATTATTTGTATGTCTTAATAAGCTTCTACCTAAAAGGCAAACTGATAAGTGCTATAGAAAGTAAAATCCTGGTAATATTTGTGTTGTGCTTCCTGAAACTACCAAGCTGATAAAAGAGATGCCACTATTTCAACTAATTAGAAGGGGACATGACAAGTATCTGTAAACACGCTACTGAGTAGTATCATAAATGTGCCAGAAAATTACTTCACTATTGAGTGATATAAAATGACCAGTGCAGTAGGGGGATGAGGGCAGGTAATTGAAAAAGATGAGTAGCTATTGCAAAAGACATTGTGTAGGAATTCCAAGTGAAGGAAATATTATGATAAATTAAAAGTCTGAGAATACTGAAAATGGGAGAAATGAGATTTGGGTTCAAATTTTGGTCCAGCAACTAGGAAGATAAGTGTATTTGAGTAAGCTACTTAACCTTTTTGGACTTCAGTGCCCTTACCCTTATGTAAATCTATTTGATTGTTTTTGATATCTGAATATAAGAAAAGCCACATTTTTATCCAAATAAAATTATAAGCAAACTTAGAGCCTCTCATCCATTATTTTGGCCTAATATCTACTCTCAGACATGTTTTATTCCTTCTTTTTGTAATAAAACAGATTTAAATCTTTTTTTTTTTCTCTTCTTGTTGATATATGATAATTAACTTATTTAAAACCTTAAGCCCCAGTAATATTATCTGGAAAATGGATAGAAGAATAACTATCTCCAGGGTTTAGGTTACTTTTAATACAAAAACTACAAATGAACTGCTTCATTATAGTTCTTGTTACATAGTAAATGTTCAATGTGTTTCAACTAAACTTTTGGAGAGTGAGGTTTTGATAATATCATCTCAGTAAGAAAGGCGAATGTCCATTCATTTATTCTCAACTTTGAATTTTGAAAAAAAATTCACTTAAAATCCTCAATATGGAATGAAGTGTTCTTACATGAGACAATATGTATGCGCCTTGAAGATATCATGATGCATGAAATAAGCCAGACACAAAAGGACAAATATTATATGAACTCACTGATTTGAAACAATTAGAATATGCAAACTCATAAGGTCAAAATCTAGAACATAGGGTACCAGGGGATCTGGTGGGGATAGGAAATGGGAAGTTAAAGTTTAAAATGCACAGGCTTCCTTTTTGAATGATGGAAACATTTTGGTAATGGATGGTGGTGACAGTACCACAACATTGTGAACGTAATTAGCAGCACTGAAATACATAACTGAGTGGGGTAAAAAGTGGAAATATTAGATTGTATATATAGTAACAGAATAAAACTTTTAAAAAATCCATGGACCTAACTACACTGTAGTCCATGGAACACTAAGTTAAACAATGAACTACAGTTAATAGTACAATTATAAAAATGTGTTATAATCAGTTGTAACAAATGTTCCACATCAAAGCAAGGTATTAATAATAGGGTGGTATATAAGAATCCTATGTTTTATATATTGTTCTGGAAACTCACACCTTCTCTAACAAAGAAAAAATTTATTTACAAAAAAGATTTTTTTTTTCTTTCTCTTCATTAAGGAGACTAGTTTCAATGTTGTAAAAGAACATAATATTGGATCTTTCATTTTTCTTTCAAAGATCAGAAAAATAATTCTGCATTAACATTACCTCAAAATACATTGTCTTGTCTATAGACTATCCAATTGTGTAACATGTGACATCCTTGACATTTCAGAAGAAGTTATACAGTTTTGACTATTATTTTATTTAATTCTGGTTTAAATAAATGGCCTTTGACTTCTAGCAAAGCTTTTGTTATGGAAACACTTTTATTTTTTGATGATTTGCTTTAATAAACCAAGGGTTCGAGAAAGTTGATAAAACACTTATCATACTGAATACTTACAAGCATTCCAGGAAGGCTCTTAGAGAAACATAGGCATATCTCTGCTGCTAGGGGAAGCCCCAAAATCAATTCATTCCATTTCCTACCACTCTTTCCTGGTCATGTGTAATTCTATGTTGATATTGACTCCTGAGTTATGAATCCTTATATGTGAGTAGTACTTGGCCAGTCATATTCTCTTACAAAAATACTTGAAGAAAGGGACATTTTTCTTATTTTAGAAAGTCACATTGTGTTGAGATGAAATGATTTAGAATGGCCATTGGTAATCATTTGAGCTATGTTCAAGAAACATAAAGGAAGCTGGTTGAGGAAAAGGGTAAGTAGAGTGTTGGAGCAGATATACAGAGAGAAGCAGTGAACTACAGATCATGTGGCTCCAAAAAAGGGAAAATATAGAATGGAGACTGATGGAATATCAAGGAATGTAGAAATTTTTAAATTCTGAGTTCTTTGACATTCTTCCCATGTAGAGGTAGGAACAATGTATGAGTATTCTTTTAACTACTGTGACAATGATAGAGTATGGCAGAAATGGTACTATATAGCTTCTGAGGCTAGATCATGAAAGTCAATGCAGGTACCTCCTCAATCATGGACATATTCAAACTGGGAACCCTGAGTCATGATGTATAATGTTGAAATAACCTAAGACCACCATGCTGTGAGGAACCAAGTGATAGATGGGCCAAATATAGTACTCTGGTTGGCAGTCCTTGATTTCAAATCATTCCATTTTTTGTCTTAACATTTCTCTCATCATTTTCATAATTTCCTCTATCTTCTGGAATATATGGAATATATTTATAATAACTGCTTTGAAGTCCTCATGTGCTAATCCAGTCATGTCTGTCATTTATTTGTCTCTTAATCATTTTTCCCTGTTTTGGATCATATTCCTTCATCTGTCTATAATTGGTAATTTTTTATTGATTGACATAAATTTTGAATTTTGCTTTTTTGGAAGCTAAGTTTTGTTTTATTCCTTTAAATATATTTGGACTTTGTTACTTGGAATCCATTTGAGTCATGATTCTAGGAAAACTTTCACGTTAAAGCTCAAATATCCTTCTGAAGAGTTTACAGAATTTCTGTGTTTTATGCTGTCTATACATTCTGGCTGGTGTGAATATCAGTTATTTCTAGGTTGCTTGAATTCTAGTGATCATCGCTTTAGGTGACCAGTCTGCACATCTCCTGAGCACTCTCTCTCTTATATGTCCCTTCTCTTTGGTATTCTTCTCTGAAAAATCTAGCCACAATGGTTTCATTGAATTTCAAATTCTCTTCTACTCAGTGAAACTACTTCCCCTGGTTTGGATCCTCCTGCTCTATAATGCAGCCTCATAATTCCCTTCAAGCAGTGAGATATGCCAGTGGTAAGTCTCATCTTGTTTGTCGTCTTTAACAGTCATCCAAGCCTGAATATGTTTCATTAGTTTGTTTTAATAGATTCTGTTTTTTGTTACAACTGTTTAAGGCAAGAGAGTAAATCCAATCCCTGATACACCATCCTGGTTGGGAGTAGATGTCCTGTCTTTCAGTATTTTACTTCTCATTAAAAACAAAGCATATAACTACTGCTAAAAAAGCTGAGAATCTATGAAAATAAAATTCATGGGGAAAAAAGTAATTATAAAAATTCACAATATAGTCAGCTAGAAAATAGATTAAATTCCATTTATCAAAATTTACTTGCATATCACACCAAGAAACAAAATTGAATTAGACAAAGCAAATTAGACCTTATCAAAAGTAAAAACCTCTGACTTATTGAAAGGTACTATTAAGAGAATGACAAGAAAAACCACAGACTGGGAGAAAATATTTGCAAAGCATGTTTCTGATAAAGAATTTGTATCCAGACTACATAAAGTACTCTCAAAACTTAAAATGGGAAAAGTCTCACCAAACAAAGAAAACATGAGGAAAAGGTTAAGTTATTAGTGGAATGCAAATTAAATCCACAAAAGATACTGCTACATACCTATTAGAATCGCAAATTAAATTTAAAAAAAGACAAAATGTCAAGTGCTGATAAGGTTGTGGAGAAACTAGAACTCTCATACCTTGCTGCCGGGAAAGTGAACTAGTACAGCCACGATAGAAAGCAATTAGTTTCTTATGAAGTTAAGTCTACTCAATGAAAAGACACAGCAATCACACTCCTATCTATTAATCCAAAACAAATGAAAACTTATATTTATTCAAATTATATATGAATAATTGTAGTGCCTTTTATCATAATTGTCAAATATGGGAAACAACCCAAATACCCTTGAAATGTTTGATGGATAAACAAAATGACATATCCATACATGAGAATACTAAGCTGTTAATAAAAATAAGTAATAACAGATATACAGAACAGGAAAGAATCTCAAATGCATTTTTGTAAGTGAAAGAAGCCACTTAAAAGACTGTGGGATTCCATTGATATGGCATTCTGGTAAAGGAAAACCATAGAGAAGAGATGAGTGATTGCAGGGACTGGAGATTGTGTAAGGGGTTGTCTACAAAATAATGTAGGGAAATTTGGGGAAATTACTAGAACTGTTCTGCACTTTAGTTGTGTTTGGTTAAATGTCTATATGCATTTTTCAAAGTTCATGGTATTGAATACAAAACTGTTAATTTTACTATAAATAAAATATACCTTAAATTTATTTCCTCTATCTGCTGTAACAAATTACCACAAAATTAGTGGTCTAAAAGAAGAGATATATTTTCTCACAGTTCTAGAGTTTAGAATCCAAAATTAGTTTCACTAACCCAAAATCAGAGAATCAGCAGAGCTGCACTCCTTCCAGAATCTCTGGGGAAGAATTCATTCCTTGTCTCTTCCACCTTCTGGTTCCTGCTGGCATACCTTCGTTTGTGGTGGCCTCACCTCATCTCCGCCTCTGAGGTCACGTTGCCTTGCCTTTTCTCTTTGTGTCACATCTCTCCTTGCTTCCCTCTTATAAGGATACATGGAACTGCATGTAGAGTCCACCTGGATAATTCAGGATAATTAGCACAGCACAAGATTCTTAGCATAATCATATCTTCATATTTTAATATAAGATAACTTTCACAGGTTGCAGATATAAGGACATGAATATCTTTTGAGGTAAAAGGGGGATTATACAGCTTGCTACATAAGTTGATAAAAAATATAATTATTTATAAGTATTTATTGATGACATTTGTGTGATTAATTGATAATATCTGACTATTGCAGTTTAAACCCTACAAACAAACGTACCACAATGAATAATAGAGGGGGTTGAAATTTAGCCTGCACTATACTTGTGAAACTACTTCTGGAAATTGGGTCATATATTAGTCAGCCAAAGGGGTGCTGATGCAAAATACCAGAAATCGGTTGTTTTTTATAAAGGGTATTTACTTGAGGTAGAAGCCCACAGTTACCAGACCATAAAGCATAAGTTACTTGCCCCACCAAAGTTTATTGCCGAGTGTTGGAGCAAGATATCTGCCGATGTCTGTGAGGGTTCAGGCTTCCTGGGTTCCTCTCTTCCCGGGGCATGCTTGTCTCTGGGCTCAGCTTCTCTGCTATCTCCACAAGGTCAGCTGTAGACTATGAGGCTCTCTAGGCTTGCCTTTCTTCACAAGGCCAGCTGTAGACTATCAGGTGAATGGCTCATCTTTTCTCCCAGGCCCTTCTCTCTTTCCTCACGACCAAGCTCCTCTGTGTGCTTACTTCCCCCAGCTCCAGCGTTAAAACTTAGCATCAGAACTCCAGCATCAAAATTCCAACAAACTCCTCTGCTCTGCCATGTAGTTTTTTCTCCTACTGATGTGGCCCAATCAAAACCCTAATATAATTTAATCACACCCAGAGGAACAGACCAGTTTACAAGCATAATCCAATATCTATTTTTGGAATTCATAAATAATGCCAAACTGCACAGGTCATATCCAACCAGAAGATGTATTGGCCTTTTCTGATTAGTTTATCATAGCAGTTACCATTCTCTAATTTGGTCACTCAAATTAGAATTAGTGGAACAGAAAATGACATTAGGACATTTGGTTAAAAAAAAAAAAAACCCTAAGAAATTCTGAATCAAGTAGGGACATTAGTTAATAATCATTCATAAATACTCTTTCATTAGTTATGAAAAATATCCCATACTACTATAATATGTTAGCAATAAGGCACAATGGGTGTGGACTCTATGAGAATTCACTGTATTATCACCACAACTTTTTTATAAATATAAATCTATTTTTAAATAAAATATTACTTTAAAAATAGTAAAAGAATGGAATTTATGTCTTTATCCCACAAATGTTTATGTAGCTAATGTGAATAGCTTTATTGTAGATCCTGTGTGTACAGTGAAAAAGACAGAAAAACATGATTTCTGCCATCATGGAACATATTTGCTAAGGAAGTTAGTGATATTCCTGCATTGTGCTTTTGAATGGTGTGAGTACCATGATAGACTCTGTAGCAGGGTGAGACTTTTGTGGACCCCAGAAAATCCTGTTCCTAAAGCTAATCCTTTCCTGTGCATGTAAACCTATTGTAAGTGGGAAATTTTTATTAAATTACTTGAGTTAAAGGCCTTTGATTAGATTGCATAACCCAGGGTGGGTCTTAATCCTCTCAATGAAGTCCTTTATAAATGGAGGAATAAAAAGCCACAGATACAGAAAAAAGCTACAGAGACAGAGAGGAACCCAGAAGCTGAGAGGAAGCCACTATAGCCAGAAGCTGAAAGCAATGAAGCCTGGAGGAGAAGGCAGAGACCAGCAGCCACTGCCATTATGCCCTTCCCTGTGCCTGATCACCCAAAGCTACAGCTTGGGGAGAAAGGGTCTCCTGATGATGCCTTTATTTTAGACACTTTCATGGCCTCAGAACTGGAAGATTTTGACCTAATAAATCCCCATTGTAAAAACCAAACTTTTTTTTTTGCTTTTAGCAAACAAAAAGGGACAGAAATGTAAGGCTGCATTTCTGAGTAAATTAGAAGCTAAACAAAATTTTAAAAGATTTTTATAGCTTAAACATTCTTGATTTTATTATGCTGAGTTAGTGAATGGTAAAAAATAACCATAATTCTAATTCTGATTTTTATTGCAAAACCCAAGTTATACTGTGCTTCAGATATTTTAATGTACTAAGCATTTATAAAATTTTATAAGTGTTTTAGACAGACCTTACAAATTGTGCATCTCAGTTGTTTTTTTACCACACAGGGCCAAGTATATTGATCTGTTGATATTATTGTTGTTGTTTATTTTTAACAAAATTTCTTGTCAGGATTTATTGAGTCAGAGATATTCATTCAAATGGAAAATTTTCATTGTGAAATGCCCCTGAATAAATTCTCAGTGTCTTAACATAACAATTTTTTATTCTCATAAATCTGTGGGTTAGAGTGGACATCACTCGTACATGAGTTTCTTCCCACTTTCTGGGATGAGTGGCTAGGCTAGCACATTTTCCTCTACAGGGTTGAAAGAAGTACAAGAATATAAATGGGAAGCATTTTAAGGCTCAGCCTTGAGTTTGTCAAATTATCACTTTTACATCATTAAACTTGCTTAAGTTAGTTGGTTTAGCCCAAAGTAAATAAATAAATAAATAAATAAATAATTGCCCATGTTGATAACTCAGAAAGATTTGGGGTGTAGTTTTAATTCAGGGTTTGGGGCCAATAACTAAATGTACTTTGTTTACTTTGAGATAACTACTGTGAAATATAGTAAATTTAGATAAAAACTAGCAGGATCCTTTCATTCATGAGACCTAGTATAAGCAGTTTCTGGAATATAAAAGGTGGTGTTGTGCATCAAGAAAAAAATAGCCCCATTGGGTGGTGCATCACATTTAATGAACATGTTTCCTTAGGCAACTTTTGGCTGTAATTCATTCTAACACATTCTTTGTTTTTGATAATCTTCACAGTTTTGAAGAATGCTAATCAGATACTTTAGAGAATATTGTTCAATTGTGATTTTTTCCCTAATGTTTTTTTATTTATTAAATCATTTGTTTATATCAGTATGTATTCATAAGTATTGATTTTATACTTTGCATTGTTACCCAATACTACTTTTTATTGCTCAAATTGATCCAGCTTTAGGCTTACTTTTGTTTATTTATTTGATTGTTAGTTTTTAACACTTCCTTATATTGGAAGCAATATGGTCCAAACTCACCTTGTATATTCCCTGTCCCAGTAATAGAACAAGACATTTTCCAAGAAGCTCTGGTTTATTTTATTGGAGAATGGTATTATAAACCAATATCTGGTTACTAAGTATGCTTATTTTTTGCTAGGGTATCCTTGGTCTAGGCTGTGACTACTAACAGAGTAAAGAAATGCATATGAGAATACTAATCAATGTACATACACATATCTATAAAAATATTGTGAATGTAATTAAGAGCACTGAAATGTATACCTGAATGTGATTAAAAGGGGAAATGTTCGATTATATATATATGGCAAGAGAATACATTTTTTTTAAAATCCATGGAATTACACTACACGGTGAACCCTAAGTTAAGCCAGGGACTATTGTGCATAGTTCAATTATAAAAATTTATCATCAACTGTAACAAATGTTCTACACCAATGCAAGGTGTTAATAACAAAGTGGTATATAGGAATTCTGTATTTTATGCAAGATTGCTCTGTAAACACACATCTTCTCTAATAAAGGGAAAAAAATCTTCATGTATCATCTCATCTGTATGACGCTAAATATGAATTCATTCTGATGTCTTCAACTCTAATTCATTACCACATAGATCGCTTAGCCTTCTCTCATTGCTTACCTGTAACTCTTACTCCAATAGTAAGAGACCTGGCTCTTATCATCCACTAACCATTGACTTAATTGTTCAATACCAGGATATATGTATATTGGTTTCAGAGTTGCTAACCCATACACCAATGAGGAGGAGCTGTGCTAACTATCATACAGTACTTAAGGTATAGAGTTCATTGCCTTTAGTCTTACAGAGTCTACTCCTATCCAAAGTTACTTACTTACTTCAGTACCATTTTCACCTATCTCTCAATGACTTTGTTTCACACATTTGTAATAGATTATTTAGTCACAGTCTGCATTCCACTCTGGGATATCCTGACTGCCTAAATTAGTTGTTTTGTTTTTCATTTGTTGCTTGCCTTTGTAGTCTATTTTTTTTTAAATTTTATTGAAGTATATCATTCATACATGAACATACACAAACAATAATTGTATAGTAAAAGCTGTGATCTTACAAAAAAAATGCATATTCTCATACAAGGCTTCCATACAACACCCCACCATCAACACCTTGCATTGTTGTGAAACATTTGTTTTAAACTATGAAAGACCGTCTTCAAAATACAAAGTCTCCTATGCTTCATGTATTCAACCACCCTACCCAATGCACTGGGAGCCATTGATCTATTTACATCTCTATGGCTTTGTCTATATGTCTAGAATGTCATATAACCATAATCGTACAGCATGCATCTTTTAAAACCAGTTTTCTCTCACTTAGCAATAAGCATTTAAGGCTCCTTCATTCATTTTTGTTCTTACTAGCTCATTGCATCTTATTACTAAGTAGGATAACATCATGTGAGACTTTCATAGTTTGTTTATACATTCACCTATTGTCATACAATTTAGTTGCTTACTGTATTAGTCATCAAAGGGGGTGCTGATGCAAAATACCAGAAACCTGTTGTCTTTTATAAAAGGGTATTTATTTGGGGCAGAAGTTTACAGTTACCAGGCCATAAACTGTAAGTTACTTCTCTCACCAAAGTCTGTTGCCATATGTTGATACAAGATGGTAAGCAATGTCTGTGTGGGTTTATTCTTCCCCCTTCTCTCAAAGCTCCATGGTCTCAGCTTCTTCCAATCTCAGGCACAGGCTGGGCAAAGTCTTGTTTGTCTCCAGGGGCTTGTTTCTTTCTGGGCTCAGCTGCTCTGCTCTCTCCCCAAGGCCAGCTATAAACTCTCAGGCGAATGACTCATCTCTCTTCCTGGAGCCTCTGCTGTGTCTAATGGAGCCTTCTCTCTTCCCTCACATATCTGCTTCTCTGTGTATTTACTTCCTGAGGCTCCAGCTCAAAACTGCAATCTTCCTTCCTTATAGTGCAGTTTCTCTGTGAGTCTCTACCTACCAAGGGGGTGGGGACTCAGCATCCTACTGACATAGCCCAATCAAAGCCTTAATCATTATTTAAGCAAGTAAAAGTGAAACTTCTGAATCCAATATAATCTTATATGCCCAGAGGAACAAACCAGTTTACAAACATAATCCAATATCTCTTTATGGGAATTCTTAAATAATGTCAAACTGCTATACTTACAACATTTGATAATTATGAATAAAGAACCTGTATAGTTCCGGTAGTTTCTGCAGCAGGTAATCAGATTTCAACAATATCTCTCTAAATCTGTCTCTCCAGATTTTGTGGTAGTGGTTTTTTCTGCAATCTCAATTCTCTGAACAGTCCAAGAATCCCCATTTATTTTCAGTTTGTCAACCTTTTTCTTCTGATAAGATAGGAAGACAGCTTCTAAGCCCCTTATATGTTAGAGTTAAAACTAGAATTATCATTCATTTTCTTAAATTCATTTATGTAGTTTAATATAAAACCCAAAAAAGCACATGATCATGAATGTATATTTCAATGAAGTATTAACATGAAGTGCTATAAAGTAGTTACATATATGTATACATGACCCAGATTAAGAATAAATCAGTAATAGCACCTCATTGACCACCTCCCATCATTATTCCATTTTTTCTCTCCAAAGGTAGCCATTTTATTGACTACTAAATGTTTGTAAAATGTTGCTTAATTTTATAACTTGCAGATATGGCATCACCCATCGTTCATTTTTTGTGTGTCTGGATTTTTCACTCAACAATTTATTATGTGACTTATCAATGTTGTTTCGTGTAGCAAATGCATTTTTATGCCCATTGTTTTATAGTATTAAATATATGGAGACACCACAATCAAATATTTGTTTGATAATAAATGTCTGTGAGTTCTTTTCCAGATTTAATTCGGTTCCATGCTTCTGATCATTCATAAATAAGTTCTTAGCTACACAAATAACAACATGGATTTTGAGCATTATTTAAGAATATAATTGCTAGGTCATAGTTATCCTATTTTAATACATAGCATCAATTAGATTTCCAATGTGGTTGCATAAATTGACACATTTTAATATATTGTATTGTATATTTTATGCAAAATTATACAACTTAAATTATCCAGGGTAGATAAAAATCATATGTTGGAGAAGTTCATTTATATTGATTATGTAAAACTCTCTAATAAAATAAGGTTTTAAAGTCTTTTACTGGGGGATTTGTAATTTGACAATATTAAACATAATTCTCTGCCTATCAGGTTTACATGAAGTTTGCCAGAATATAGTAAAAATGATTCAGTGATTTTTACATCATTATGCCTTCCCTCACACATCATTCAACTACAATTATTATTCTTCAATTACGAGGCACGCATCTTTTATTTCATCACAGCAAACTTATAGCAGAAGAGGTTACTATTTAAATTTTAGATTTTAAATTGTATTGAAACACTGCTATATTCACTTAACTTGCTTTGGAATGGTTGTAAGCTGAGATTAACCTCTGATTTAAATACTCAATGTTAGTTTCTTTCTTTTTTATTGAATTACCGACAGCCTGTATTCTCCATAAAATTCCACATAACATGTCAGTGGACCTCATATCTGAAGATATATAGAACACAAGGCATATTGGTAGTAAGACTTCTGAGATAAATAGATAATATTAAAAGTAAATTTGCCTGTCTCACTAATGACCAGCTAGATTCAAGTTTTTGCATAACCTTTAATGTGTGCAATATGTATGCATGAATATTTCTTTAGTTTAGAATGAGTTTATTTTCAAGTTTTTAGTTTTCTATTATTTCAAAGAATACACATTAATGCCAAAAGCATTGCATTATAAAGATTATATAGATTAATCACTACTAAATCTGTTATTAGTTTGTCAGTTTGGCAACAATTGCAAAAGTTGGTAAGGCTGTGGAGGGAACAGGCATTCTCACATATTGCTGGTGGGAACACAAAATGATACAACCCCAAATGGGGGAATAGCAGCACTACTACCTATGCCCTTCACCTTTAACACAACAGTATTACTTTTAGAAATTTAGCCAGAAAATAGAATTCCAATATTACAAAAATGTATACCCATGCATTTATTAATTATGTCATTATATATAATTGTAAAATATGAGGAAAAAATTAATTGTACATATCAGAAATTGGTTGAATAAACTATGGTTGTATAAACCATGAATTGATATCGAGTGATTTCCAGGGT
>JAQZBX010088125.1:0-12786 GCA_029593785.1 Cabassous unicinctus | reverse complement strand
TCAGACCTCATCAAGAGGTCCTTGAGGACATTTGTCATCTCCCTTTGTGATGGGGCCCAAAGAATGTCTCCCCAGGGGAATGATGTTCCAGTAACATTCTAGTGTTTTCAGTGTATGAAAACTATGGACCAGTCAGTACTTATCTCTCTTAGCTTCAAAATGGACATAAAAATACCATTCACTCCAAGACCAGGAATAAAACAAAAATCAATGAATTTCTTTAAGTCCACAGAAAAAGGATCTGGGAAATATGGGCCTATTATTAAAAGTTAGGCGAAGGGAATTGGAAGAAAAGAGAGTCTTTTGGAAATCCAGTCCCCAGACTGGCAGGTGACAGGGGGTGGACAGCAAGCCCAGCCAGCCTCACAGAGAAGACTCCACTTAAGTCGCTACTGTCAACAGGACGGTGAGAGCCAGGAGATTCAGTGCTCTTTCCCAGAGCCATCATATCTGCTGTGCTTCAAAGCACGTGAAAGATGATCAATCAGTGAGAATGTGAACCGACGCTGTTAATTTGGTGCTGAGTCATTCCATTTGCCACGGAGTTGTCAGAAATTCCTCAATAAAGCCACGTATTCTTTTCTTAAAATTACATAACCGATCAAATAATAATAAACAAGTGTATTAGTTCCTAAAATGGAAGGTGACTCATACAGATTTTTGCTTTAGGACACACACAAAAAAATCTGACGGCTGAGAGGTCTCCACTGGTCCTAGCGATCTGAGGAGTAATTTTGTCCGTTAAAGGAAGATGTGGCTTCCTGATTAACATGGTAGCTTAGCAGTGTTTTTAATAAAAGTTTTAATATGTATTGCTGCTCGGCTGGCGTCATGTTTAATTAGAACCTTGAAAGCTCCTGGAGAGCTCCCATCTCTTTACCAGATACGATGCAGAACAGCTCGAGGGAGACGTAGGACCCTGCTCTGCTGCCAGCAGGGCAGGTAGGGGGTTCAGAGGTGGAAACAGAGGACGGGTGCCGGGTATCACTGTGATGAGTCCCGTGCTGCTGCCAACCCCAGCGTCTGCCAAAGGGAGGCAGGGCCAAAGTGCCGAGGCTCTGCTTCGGCTTTAGCACCTACTTCATCTCCTCACTTTATGGAAAAGAAAACGGAGGCTCCGAGAGTGCCTTTCAAAGTGGAACGCTAGTTTTTTTGCACGTGCAGTAGTGTAGCAGGACTCTGTGGCGAAAACTAAGGGTGACACTAACACGTGGCATGATCCTAAACAAATTGTTCTTATCCTAACATCTTTTATTAGGGACACCGTGAGAGCTCGTGGCTCCGACGGACCTCTAGAGCCCAGGGCTTCTGGCTGTGGCTTTAAAATTATATGACACTAAAGGAAAATAGTGGGCTATAAAAACTGTATATAATAGGATTTCAATTATGAAATATTTAATATACATGTATAGTCCTATGAACAGAAAAAATACTGGAAGAAAATACTCCAAAATATTAAGTGATTAATAGTCTCTGAATAAGGGGATTATGGATGACCTTTACTTTATTATTTTACAATGTACGTATTTGATGATTATTTTATAATGGGCATGAGTTGATTTGATAACTGAGAAACAATAAATATTATAAATGAATAAGTTATATTATAAAAATAAATATTCTATTATGTCTTAAATTACAAGACACCATAAGTCATCTCTTCTGTTCTCCATTACAAAATATATGGACACCTAAAACTGCACGTAAAAGGACACATAGAAAAATCACAAACCAAAAAAAAAAAAAAAAATCTCTGCTTTGAAAAAACGATTCCCAGGCACTTAAACTGTATGGTGTGAAACACTGTAAAAAGATATAGCTGTGTCATCAATAGATAAGTTACCCTCCGAGGTAGCTTAAGAAACAGTGGCTGGCTTTCAAATGACTACAAAGAAAACCTGACAATAAAATTCTCTTAAATGTCTGACTCTGCAAAAAAAAAAAATTACACTCTGTCCTAGAGGAGTGCTATGTAATTGAAAAGTCTATGGTGTAACAAGAATATCCTTAGTGTAAGGGACAATCCCAGATGTGATAAAATAAAAATGTGAGCTCTTAAGTACTTTTTAATGTTTCAAAGTCAATGAGGGACTGATGGCCAGAAGTAGGATGGTGACTCACTTGATGACACATTTTTAAGCTAAAACCAGTCCCTAAGAAGGGGATGTAGAGTTGTCACCAATTAGGTCTGGAGGCTGGAGTTGTCAGGTGCTAAGGAGGCTTTTGACTGAAGCTGTTGAATGAGTCTGCTCTTGGGACACAAGGATGTGACTACAGCTGTATCTGCAGGGCCTGCAGAAAAATGCAGGCTTGGACAGGGGCAGGGGAGAAGGCAGACTGAGCAGAAGCGACCGCTCCCTTTTCCACTCCAAAATACAGGAAAAGATAGCAAAATATTTAAAAGTAATAAGAGTTAACAAATATGTATCCATGCTCAAAACAAGAAACATCTCACTAGACTGAAACAGGGATTCCTTATGCCCAATAAATAGAAAAGGAAAAAATAGGGAATCCATAATGGGTAAAAGAGCCACAGCTTTTTGCCTCCAGTGAGGCCAAGACCCCCTTATGATAGTGGGGACAGGGTCGTGACACTCACCGGTGTTAGAGAATTGTGCTGTGTCCTTCCCCATTCCTACCGTCTTCCCAAGGTTGGGGTTGGTATTGAGCTGCCCAGTTGGTCAACTCAATTGACACTAGGGTCCAGAGTTATGTCACACTAGTGAGGATGGGGCTCAGAACCACACCACCCATACAAGAGGGAGCAAACCAAGTAGGAGCCACTTCCCCTCAAGCCTGGGACTGAGGCCAGGCAAAGCTGCTTTCCTGGGAGACCTCCATCACCCGGAATATTCAGAGGGGAAATCTCTGGTGGAAGGTGAGCTCATAAACCCAAAATCCTAAGCCAGCATGGGAGAACACCATCACGACAGCAGATGACAACCAGAAGAGCTTATACGAACTTATACTTATTCACTTTCCATAAATTTCTTTAAGAAACTCAGGAGATAAAGAAGGGAATAGCATCCATGGAAAAGAATAGAAGATTGTGAAATAAGAAGAGGCGGCTACAGAAAAGAAATTCTGGAAATGAAGGCAGTAAAAGCAGAAGAAACTAAATCATAGTTTAGATAGGAAACAAAATGCTGAGGCTAAAGATATAGCATGAGGTGAGAAGCAAACTGGAAGGCAGAGACGGTGGAAAGAGACTCTCAAACGTGCTGGGAGAGGCACAAGGCAAGCGTCCAGCCTGTCACCATAAGGGCTGCTTGGGTGCAGGGTTACTTGCATGGCATTGGGTAGCCCGGGAGCTCAAAAGAATGGGGCAGGGCTGGTCTTTGTGGGAGCTGGAAGTAGGAAGAGATGATTCAAAGGGAGGGGCTGGAGGCACTTGAAGAGCCAGGGTGGTAAAGAAACTACGAAATGAAAATACCTAGAGCGGAGGAGGTATGGTGGTGGGGTAGAAGGAACCCAGGCCAGATATTTGGAAATAGGCAGCTGAGTCTGGAGAACGAAGAGGGGCCAAGTAGCTCCACTGAGGCTTCACGGCAAATTTTAGCAGCCAGACCCAGGGGGACACCTGCCTAGGTGGAAAGGGAGTAGGTTGCTGGGGCCAGCAACTGAGGTTTCAGAATTGGATTTGTGCCTATTTTATAATTCCTCTAAAATCATTCATTTCTGGAGCTCAAATTCACCTTACATAGCTTGAAGTAGCCAGAATTGCATTTGTGCATAGCTCTGCCTATATGCAGAGAAATGAGCTCTCTGACGCCCGTTCTAGAAGCAGTTTCAAATGAGCCAGTTCAGAGCTTGATGAAAGGCTTCTCCGAATCCGGACCTATTGAGGGACCAGGAAGGGGGAACCTAGTGTTGCAACAGGTTCCCAGGCTGTTTCTAAGCGCTTTACAAACATCAATTTAATCTTTAATCAAAGCCTTGGGCGCTAATTCTGGCTCTACCACAATTTAGTAACTTGGTCCAGGTGCCTCCACTCCCATGCGACATATGGGGTAACCGTGCCCCCTCTGCCTCCCTATTAGGGTTATCTTGAGTATAAAATGCAAGAATCAGGATGAAAACGTTGTTAGCTGGGGCGCGATGCCACATGGGACTGTCACTGTGGATTCTAACGAACCCATTCATCTCAGCGGGGGTGTCAAGGGCACCCGTGGATTATTTCTCAGTGTGACAGCCATCGGGAGAGGACAGGACAGAAACCCGGTGCTCATCCACCTTTGCCCCATATTCCATAGAGTGGAGTGAGTCCTGGAAAGAGATCCCCTGAAAAAAAAGCAGGCAGGATGGTCATAAGTGTGGGCCTCCAGACCTTATCCAGGGGAACAATGGGGACGTGAGTGACTCAGAAACACTGAGGGAAAATTCAACAAAGAGGGTCCAGACCCTTCTCCTGCCATTCATTGTTGGATGCCCCTTACGGGACTTGGATGCCAAAGGCTTATTGGCCAAGAGGACCAAGGGGGAGAGGGAAGCTCTGGTGGAATCATGCTCGGGCAGTAGGTAGGGAAGCTGGATAGAGCTGGGCAGGGGCCCTGAGGCTGCCTCCCACAACACCTGAAGGGGTGACGCCTGGCTCAGTCTCTCAGGGTGGTCCCACCTCAGGGTAGGATGCTGATTTACTCGGAAGTAAAAGGGCTGTCACCTAATTTATGCCACTAATTGCCCATGGCACCGCTGAGGTAATAGAGAGCTGAGTAACCTTAAAATGAATTGAATATTTTTGTTTTTCCCTGACTATTTAGCCAGCAGGGTGGGGTTTATCATTTTCCTGAAGAAAACGGCTTGATTTTCCCTGACATTGTAGAGAAAGCTTTGAGGGTCAGCACCATGGTCCATGCCTCTGGGAGTCCCCAAACCTGAGGTCCCTCCCAACTTGGAGCCTGATATGTACAGACTTGAAGAAGAGCCTCTTATCACAGAGTACCCCAGTGAACTTTGGAGCCTGGTTTTGAATGAACTTCTTCACAGAAGCTCAACATACAAAACAGAGACAAGGGGGCTCTCGTGGTTGAAGGAGCCTGGAGTGCCACCTCTCAGTCACGCGGAGGTCACCTGCCCCGACACAGCTGTGGGGAACTGCTAGGATTCAAGGAACTGCTTGAAAACTCTTGGCATACAAAAGCCCTTTGGTTTTCAGTTTAGGAAACTGAGGCCCAGGAAAGTTAAGTGATGTGCTCAGGATCACGTGGCAAGGCAGTGGCAGAACTGAAATCAGAACCCGGGGTGTCCCATCCCAGTCGTACCGAGTCCTGTGTTGTTTTATAATGTCGCTGCCCCTCACCCACCAGCCAGGGAGGAATAATGACAATGAGCAGAAGGGCTTGGACCTCTGTGATGACAATCAGGAGTATATAAGAACTTCCTTTCCTGTGGCTGTATCTCATCCATGATCACACTGGGACAAGAGGCCACTCCCAGGAAACCTGGGCACCACACTACGCTCTGTCTAAAAACTTCCTGGCAGCACTTACCTGATAGGGCTGTAAAGTGGGATAAAGATCACCACACAGATTTCCCATTTGAGCTTATTATTCTCCTTTGCCTAGATGGCTTCCTCTTTATTATGTGCCTAAATATCACACCTCCTTAGGTCTCTACTCCTTCAAGTGCTGATTCCCCAATTCAAATGCTATTTCTGTTAAAATTTCTAGTTACATCTTTTATTTTTCTTTCCTCTGCAATTAGTTATTACTATTAAATTATCTTTTTTTCTTTACAAGTTGTGGGTTTACAGAACAATCGTGCATAACATACAGGGTTCCCATAAACCCTCCTGTTATTCACACCTTGCATTGGTGTGGTACATTTGTTACAAATGATGAAAGCACATTTTTATAATTGTACTATTAACTGTAGTCCATGGTTTAACTTAGGTTTCACTGTGTAGTGCAGTTCCATGGATTTATTTTATTTTACTTCTTTTCTGTTACCATACAACTAACATTATTTGTTTAATCTCCATTGCTCCCACAAATGGTAAGTACCATCAGGCTAGGCCCCCGTCAACCGTGGCCACTTCAGCAACACCCAGGGGCTGGCAAACCATGGCTTTCGGCCTAAGTCTGGCCTGCTGCCTGTTTTTGTATAACCCAAGAGTTAAGAATGGTTTCTGCATTCTAAAATAAATTGGGGAAAATTTCAAAAGAAAAATAAGATTTCATGATGTGAAAATTAAATAACATTTGATCTCGAGTGTCCATAAAAAGAGTTTTATTAGAGCACAGTCATGCTCATTTGCTTACCTAGTGCCTTTGGCCGCTTTCATGCTACAATGGCAGAGCTGAGTAGTTAACGAGACAGACTGTGTAATCCTCAACGTCTAAAATATTTACTATCTGGCCTTTTACAGAAAAAAATTGCAGACTCCCAGTCTAGCATGTACTCAACTTAGAGGAAGCACTCAATAAAACTTTGTTGAGTGAACAAATGAATAATTGAATAAGCTGGGAAAGAATGAGCTGGGGTGGCAGTACGAGAATGGAAGGATGAAGAGAGGTCTATAGAGAGATGAAGATGAGAACAATATTCTACAAGAAACTCTGATAGGATATAAGGAGAATTCTGAAAAGAGTTACTTTTAGGACACATAGACCTCGATCCCAGGGAAAGCTTGACTTGATAAAGGGAGTTACTTTCTAGGTTTGCAAGAAAATTTTTTACACATGCCAGGGATTAAAATCAGACCTTTCAAACTCCTGTAGTGTTTTCACCTATTGAATTTCTCCCCAAACCTGCAACAAGGTCCTGAATCTAACCCAAAACCCATGGTCCTGAATCTAAACTCTGCACCTCTCAGCAGATTTCTAGAAGTCAGTGATAGGTAAATGTTCCCAGGGCCTGGGGTAAAAGGTGTTTCGTCACCTTTGAATACCTCCATGAGAGAAGATACAGGGATAATGTGGCTTCTGGTGAGAAGGACCTTATGTGTCCTGTTTGTGCTGAAGTTGAGCTTGGGTTTCATTTCATTACAAAATGCAATAACCCTAGGAGTTTGAGATTCTGACACCACCACATTGCTCTGCTTTCAGATCTTGCTTTTCTTCCTGCTCGCATCTCTGACATGGACAAAGCCACAGACCCATGCACACAAATGTCCCTGATCAGAGTATCTTGCTTCAGCTCATCCAGCTCAAGTCAGAGCTATAGTAAGGTGGCAACATGGGTATTAATTCAAGTCTCTTGAAAATCAATGAATCTTTCCCTCAATCAGCAGCACATTGCAGTTGAAATATTTTGGCATTTGTCACTCCAGCCAATAAACATAGGCTACATTTAGTGACAAAGAGAGGCCAGGGCAGTAGAAGGAAGTTATGGGAAACACAATAATCTATAGCCCATATGAAAACATGATTGAGTTGATAGCTTAAGCCTCCTAGACTCTTAGAATTAGAAGGAGTCATAGAAGGTTGACTCCACAGGCTCTGCTTGAATGCCCATGTGATGCCTCCTCCAAACTCTTCTGACAAAATCAGTGATTCCTGATAATCAGCTGAAATTTGCACCCTCTAAGTCCAAACTGACAGTCTTGACTTCATCCCTTGGCTCCCAAAGGAAATGTTGAGTTTCCCTTCTAGGAAACAGTTCCTCATGAGGTAACAACCTAAGGTGCCCCCACCTTCCACTGCTACTGCCACCTCCCCATGTCTTCACTAATCTTCTTTTCCATAGCCAACAAGCTAATGTTTTCTAACCATACCTCATATGATATGGTTCTAAGTTTCATTTTTCCATCAACGCTTTCAACAGAGGGAATGGGCAGCCACTGTGACGGACACTCACGTTTCCCTTCCCTTGTCTGCCTTGCTTGCAGGGAGAGTTGGAATGGGGAAAGCAAGTATGTAAAAGGCCTATTGGATGAGCTACAGTCTGGACGATTGAGAGTTGATTTCAGTTTGGACCCAGACAGTTGCCTTGTGGAAATGGCACAGAAAGTGGATAGCCCTGGTGTCCATCATAGGGAAAGGGGGTAGGGCCTCAGAAAGGAAATGGGAACATGGATGGGCCAGAGAAGGGGCACTTCCCCTTTCAGGTCTTGGGCCTCAGTGCTGGATTTTGAGGAGCTAAAGTATCTGTAAGGTGCTCCTAGGTGGAGGGTAAACAAGCTCTAGCCCACCACACAGAGGTGGTCAGGTCCTGGGCACCCCTCTGGGCAGCTGGACTGAAGGAGAGTGAGCTCACCTCTTGAGCCAGATGATCTGGTTCAACGGCTGACAAGCTACTATGGCTATCGGGCCAAATCATCCTGTCGCCTGCGTTTTAAATAAACTTTTATTGAAATAAAGCCATTTGTTTACTTAGGTCCATGACTGCCTTTGCACTACAGTAGAAAGTTGAATACCTGCAATAGAAACTATATATTCAGAAAACCCAAGATATTTATTATCTGGCCCTTACAGAAAAAGCCTGCCAACTCCTGACCCAGTCCACCGCTTCCTGTCGTGTATGTATGCCTTGAAACCCTAGGCCTGTGTGAAACTCCCTTGAATATGTAGGTGAATCTCCTTCTCCCCAGGTGTCCCTGTTGGAAACACACTACTCACCAGCCTTTTAAAGGCTCCAGGAAGTCCCTTGGCACGCACATCTGTTCAACTTTGTTGAACTCAGCATTCCTCAAGCGGATTTGACTCTATCAACATTCCAGGGAGTGTAAAGCGTATACTTGGTGAAAGACCAATCTTGTTGCTTATTACCATTCTTTGAATTGATTTTCTTTCTAATTTTTTTCTAAGACTGTAGATGAGTCTTGCTTAGATTTTCCAGTCTAGTGAAAGTTATGCCACTAGGATCTGAAGGAAGCTTTATGATTCTACCCTTAGACCAGCGAGGTAAAGGGGGGTTGTGCCTCCCTCCACTGAGGAAGTGGCAATATCAGAAATTGGGGACAATCCCAGTGGGACAGAGGAGTCTCCCTTCAACGTCATCATATTTTCCATCTTTACTGGATCATTCCGATGAGCAAAGAAACAAGCTTTCATCTTAAAAAAGAAAAAAAAAAAATCCTCTCTTGAATCCCACCCCCAAACCAGTTACCACCCATTTCTCTGCTCACCTTTACAACAGAACTCCTCTGTTCTGCATTGTCTATATTCATTTCCTCCAATCCCCTCTTCCCATTCTCTCCTGAACCTGCTCTAGCCAGGTTTTCTCCCCCATGACTTCCCTGAAACAGCTCTTGTCAAGGTCACCACAACCTCCACGTGGCTAAACCTAATGGTCAAGGCTCAGTCCTCATAACACCCAAATTGTCTACAGAATTCTGCACAGACAGTAACTTTCTTCCCCAAAGCACTTCCTTCTCATGGCTGCTGGGACTCCACTCTCGGCTCTCCTATGTTCTCCTACGGTATCGTCCTCTCCTTCCCAGCTGCTCCCTGCTCCCCTCATCTCCCAGACCTCCACATGTTGGAGAGACTCAAGGCCCATTGCTGGAATGCTTCTCTCTGTCTACACTTCTTCTAGGTGATCTCATTCTGTCTCATAGCTTTAGATACCCAGTGCATGCTGACAACACCCACGCTTATATTTCTCTCTTCTTCTGGAATGCTCTTCCCCCAGAAACCCTCTTGGCTCACTCCCTCACTTCCTTCAGGGTTCCGCTAAAATGTCACATTATCAGTGAGGTCTTGCCTGACCACTGTCTATAAATATGCATGTAAAAAGTGACCTAACCCTCACCCTGCCTCCCTATGCTCTTTTAACATGCTTTCTTTTCCTCCTTAGCCCTGAGAGCCTATATATTTGCTTAGGAATTTGTTAGTTGTCTGCCCCACCCCCCACCCCCAAACAGAGCATAAGCTTCATGGAGGCAGAGACCGTTTTCTGTTCTGTTATAATCCCAGGGCTTAACCCTGCAGGACACATAGTAGTCCTCAGAAAATATTTTAGGATGGATGAATTAGGAGTGAGATGTCTGCCTTGGGGTCCTAGGGTTTGATATGATTTCATAGCAGGGGAACTAAGGTTAGCTTTTTGTCTCAAAATCACATGGCACGTCAGTTGCAGAGCTGATGCTAGAAACCTGGTCCTTTATTGAGGCTGTACTAAGCGCCAGGCACCCTGATGGAGACTGGAGACCCACATTCCATTTTTGCTTTCATGGAGCATTTCAGTGAAGACTGACTTTGAACAGACAACATAACTTGCCCTTGCCCTCTAGGCAAGGCTCTCTCCTTGGCCCCTTGTTACCACCATCATTGTGACCCTCTGAGACCAAGAAGGCATTTGTCCTTGACTCTTCCTGTGGCATAAAGCTGAGAGAGGGGACATTTGCAGTGGGAAATGAACGTATGCCTTACATTGAAGGTAGCCCACTCAGCTCTCTAAATAAGTGATGGGTGTCTGGGGGGGTTTGTGAGGTGCCCGGGTATCATCTGGCTGGTCTCTCATATTTGCATTTCCTATTTTTAATACCCATGACCTTATCTGAGTGAACAGTTTTAATTTTGTTCACTCTCACTGGTGCCCACGCCAAAGCACCGCAAGCCTGCCCTTCATTTGGAGAAGACTCAGTTTATGCAATGGCAAGCTGCAAGTGGACGTAGCTCTGTGAGATCTTTCCTCCATCCTGGTGGTCCACCGAAAAGAAATATTAAGAACCATTGTGTCAGAGTTCTCCCTCACGTACCTGCATTCAAAGGGAATAACATCTCGGAACCCCTGAACCCTTAGATCCTCAGATTTTTAATGGGATATCAAATTCCATATTGCACTAATGCAGTGACCCTTGGGACATCTGTGACCTATGGGTCACCATCCCTTGAGTCCCTTTATTTACAGAGCATATTCACTCTCATACAATTTTTCCCCGAAGCCTCCATGCACTGGTCCTGGTTTTGTCACTGAAACCTATTATGAGCAAATCTCATCTTTTACTTATTTGCTGGGTCTTCAAACAGG
The DNA here is from genome assembly GCA_029593785.1 of Cabassous unicinctus. Classification (NCBI taxonomy): domain Eukaryota; kingdom Metazoa; phylum Chordata; class Mammalia; order Cingulata; family Chlamyphoridae; genus Cabassous; species Cabassous unicinctus. The sequence goes on along the minus strand of JAQZBX010088125.1, from coordinate 1,872 downwards.
CCTGTGAACATAGCAAAGAACATTTATTCCGTTCACGTTGGACCTAGATACCAGTATAACTTTGCCGGCTATTAAAGCAAATATAGGTTAGTAAATCTTTGCTATTTATTCACAGGCTGTAACAGGAATATAAAGTGCTGCTATTACCAGTGTATGGATGAGGAAACCAAGGCATATGGACGGTAGATGACTCACCGTTGGCTCGGTGGACAAATGATTCAGGGCTGCTCGTCCTTTGCTCTGACTTGGATTCCCTAATGCATTGCATACTCCAGAGAAAGCTATTATAATAACGACTGCGAGAACATTAGAATTCCTATTATTGAGAAAGATGCACTTTCATTTAAAGGGTTTCATTCTTCTTAGATGAGTTCTACTTTCTGCTTTCCCTTCATTCGCATCCCATGTTTATTATTTCCGCTCCACTGCTGGCCTGATAAAGCTAAAATTCTACTCACACCAGCAAGCAAACTAGATTCTCGGCAGCGGCAGCAGACACGAGCGCTTGGTCTCTTGGAGACAAAGGTTTCTCTCCAGCGTGGTCAGCAAGCTGAATTTAAACTGACAAGATCATAGCTCTACGAAAATAAGATCTATTAATTGTGCTCTGGAAGGAAAAGGTCATTGGGCAAATGTTACCCTGTATCTCATTTTACAGCTGGAGTCGAGGCATCAGCATCAAATCATTTATCTGTAAATAAATTCTGCCCTCTCAACAATAATTAAAAAATTGACTCTGTGGGTAAAATCACACTCTAGTTCTGCTTGTGAATTTTGTTACTTGAAAACATTTCACTTATACTGAAATCGGTCTGGAGCTGCTGACACTACTATCTCCGGGACCCTACTGTAAATGTACTTGTGGTGTCTGGGATCCTTAGTTGATTCTTCAAGATCCCCTTTGGGACCCATTTCTCAGGCCTCAGCTCCTAAGGTAGCACAGAAGTTTCCTTGATGTGATGTGGGGCACTAATCCCCAAGCAGAGTGTGGAAGGGAGTGCGGGCTGGGAAATCTCACCCCTCAGACCAAATGAGACCCCTGACAGCCTCTAGGGATGGGTGGGCTGCAAGGCTGTAGTGGGAAAGAGCACCTGAGAGAGCTATAGGCTTGAGGGGACGGAAGGTGTGATGACGCAGAGGAAAAGAAGGCTGCCGAAGAGATTTTCTGTAGCTCCCCGAAGGGCATTGTTTGAATACGACCCAGTGCTTTGCCTCCTTGGGCTCAAAGGAGCATATTTTCAGATTCAGCAAACATTGACTGAGTATCCACTATGTGCCAACCAAAAAAAGTAAACATCTTCACAGGCCATAGCTCACTTAATTCTAACTATAACTCTGTGAGGTCCACAGTGCCGTAATTTTCCGAGTTTTTGTTTGTTTGTTACTTTGCCGTTAACAGAAGTTTGATTAAGCGGTTTTGTCAGTCATCTTAAGTCTTAGCCGGAGGGAGGTGGAGGTTGGATAAGTAAGTAAACAAGAAATAAATGAACAGTCTCTCCCTCTAGTATCAATGCCAGTACCTCTCTATGGGAGCAGATCCAGGTAGGATGACTTGCTCAAGATTACGGGACCAAGAAGGAAGTGGCAGAACTGGGACTTGACCCGGGGTAAGGGGTGTCACCTGAACACATGCCCACCCCCACCCAGCCACCTTCCCCTCTCCACTGTCTTCCATGCTAATTATCCGTTTAATGCTTCTGTGCTTATAAGATTATAAGACACCTTGGCAGACATCAACTCATTAATGTTCTACCAGCATCTCTTATTTTAAACTTGAAGACATTTTTTTAAAAAAGCCTTAATAATATAATTTGCATCTTTCCTTCCCCTTCACTTTCAGCTACAGGCCTGCTTTTTTTTTTTTTTTTATGT
>JAQZBX010088124.1:0-12776 GCA_029593785.1 Cabassous unicinctus | reverse complement strand
TATTAGAAAACTGTTCTAAAAATGAATCCGTTTGCATGTTAGTATTTTATTATTTTTTTATATTTTTATTTTTTTTTTAATAATATTTTTTATTTTTTAAAAGATACTTAGATTACATAAATGTTACACAAAAAATATAGGGATTCCCATATGCCCCACTCCCCACACCTCTCACACCCTCCCACATAAACATCCTTCATTAGTGTGGCACATTCATTGCAATTGATAAACGCATCCTGGGGCTTTGCCACTGAGCATGGACCACAGTTCACTTTGTAGTCTACACTCTCTCCCACGTAGTTCTGCATGTTAGTATTTTAAATACATGGACATTTTTTCTTTAAATGATATAAATAATAATTTCAGAAGCCATCAAAATGTCCATATCTTTTTACCCAAAAATTTTCTTTCAGGAATCCTAAAGCATATAAAAAGTGATTCTAGGAGATAAATACTAGCATTTATTTATAAAATTGTTCTCAGAGTTTTATTCATTGTAATATAAAATAGAAATAACAAGATGAACTGCTATAAGAAATTTGTTAAATAAGGAATAGGACACAACCATGAAACATGTTTTACAAATAGTTAATGATATTGTGAAATGTGCAGAAAATATATTTCTATGAGAAAAGCAGGTTGAAAAATTATCCTAGTTGATTTGCTTAAATTATAATGTACTGTTTTTTTGTGGTAATGATAAAAAAGAAAATGTAAGAATGTTAGTTACTGTGAAATCATTTATTAGAATCAGATTGATTAATTTTATGAGATGTAAATATTAAATTAAAATTTTTTAGTTAAGGTTTTGTTAAGATTTAACTTAGGTTAAAATATTCACAGTTTTGATGTTTGAAGGTTGTATTTTTTAAAATATTTTTATTTACTGAAAGATTGGGCAAGAATTGATTTGTGATGTATTATTTAGGGTTGTGTTTTAATTTACAGGCATCTGTAATGTATCCCAGTCCTGATCCCTTAGAAACACAAACAGGTGTTCTTGACTTTTATGGACAAAGATCATGGCGGCAAGGAATACTAAGTAAATACTTTTTCCCTCCCCCCTTTTCTCTCAACCTCAGAGTAAAGGCAAAGATAGCTATCATAATTTTTCCATTGGCTGCATTAGGCATAAGAAATATATTAAGGTAAAATGCTGCTTTTTAACTTTTTTTTTTTAAGATTTGCGGTTTCTTTAATTTTCAGAATTTTTTAATCACTACACCTGAGAGTACTTTATAGTTAAAGATGTGCTTAAAGCATCTTGTCTTAAACTACAAAATTAATAAGTTACTACTGTGGTGTATTTAAATATTTTTATTCCAGTTAATTTTAATGGTTTATTATATGGACACTTTAAAACATCATTAACTTATATCGACTTAAAAATAATTCTTCTGAATCTTCTTTTTTGTGTTTTATACATAATTTGAGCAATTTCTGTGTCAGTTGAACCTTAAGTGTTAAGAAATTATTTACTTTAATCTCTTTAATTATTTACTTTTATATAGAGAATGATGTTGATATTATTCTTCAGGTGGTTGATTCCTGGTTAAAAAAATATATCAAACTCAACAGTGTTCTCTTCAGTACAGAGATCACAGAGAAGTTTCTATTTAATAAAGCTATCTCTTAGAATCTTTGAGATTCTAGAATGTTTTAAGAATCTGTAATACCTTAAAGTAATGATTCAAGGAGTGTACACATACAACGTTCATGTGAAAGATTTATATTAAATGAGCTATCTAAAATGGGTTGTGTCTTATCTTATACAGGTTTTGATCTTTCTGATCCTGAAAAGGAGAAGGTGGGAATTCTTGCCATTCAGCTGAAGGAGAGAAGTGTTGTTCACTCTGTAAGTATTTTCTTCAAACAACTTTTTTTAATAAATTTTTTTTTTTTAAAACAGACTATTTTTATTAAAATGTTTCACACTTTATCTTTTCTAACAGGAAATAATAATAACTCTTCTGAGTAATGCTGTTGCACAGTTTAAGAAGTATAAGTGTCCAAGAATGAAAAGTCATCTAAGTATGTATCCACAGCAGACCACAATTTAATACAACTTTGAATAATTTTAAATTATATACATAAAATCTTTTTTTCCTTTATAGTGGTTCAGATGGGAGAGGAATATTATTATGCAAAGGATTATACCAAAGCTTTAAAGTGAGTCCCATTCACTATTTATTTTTACAAGTTTTCAGATTACCTTACAGCAGGGGTTCTTAACAAGGGGTCTGTGAGCTTGAATTGAAATTCAAAAAAACATTCTTGTGGGGACATGTTGGTGCAGGTGTGGTATATTTATTAAATAATACACAGTATAGTGTGGACTCAGTAAGGGGTCCATGGTTTTCAGCTGACTGGCAAAGGGCTCTATGGAACAAAAAAGGTTAAGAACCCCTGTGTTACAGTAAAATTGGAATAAGAATTTTTATTGAAGATTTATTATTTCCATATTTATTTCTACTTCTGTTAATCCCATTTCTCTGATATATTAAGTGCCATGTGCTGACAGTCTTTTTCAAAGTCTCAGGAAACCTCATGTTAAACTAAATGTGAAAATACCTTTTAAAGTACCTCAGGGAGACTTTCTTGTTTTTACATAAAATGAGGAAAGCACTTTATTTTATCCTTTCCAAGAACTCTTCAAATCCTTTATTGTGAAGCTGGTTCAGTATGTCTTACATTTTGTCTTCTTTTAGGTTGCTCGATTACGTGATGTGTGATTACCGGAGTGAAGGATGGTGGACTCTTCTCACGTCTATATTGACTACAGCTCTGAAATGTTCCTACCTCATGGCCCAATTAAAGGATTATATTACTTACTCCCTAGAACTCCTTGGAAGAGGTAATTTGATGTTCTTTCAGTAAAATTCTGAATCTCTAAAATTACATAGCATCTTTAAGTTTTTTTTAATTTGAAGAATAATATTTAATCTCTCAAATAGGTATTAGTACTTAATATGTACAAGTCAATGAGCTAAGTGAAGGGATTCATATTCTAATGGTATTACAGGTGAAGGTTTTTGGTAATGAAGGTCAAAATTATTCTGCTTTATTTCTTTAAATGTGGCATAAAATAAATTTTCACATAGGGTTCAAATGCAAGTATATAAATTGTTGGGGCTTGTTTATAGAAAGCTGTGCTTTCTGAAAAATTTCTGGTTGTTCTTAGCCATCTTAACACATTAAATGGGAGAAGTAGACTTACTTGCCTTTCTTTTCATTCTGATTGTTTTCCTTCTTTCTTCTTAATAGCTTCAACTCTGAAAGATGACCAGAAATCTCGGATAGAAAAGAACCTCATAAGGGTTTTAATGGTAGGTTGGAATTATTGATATAAAATATTTTCTTAGAATGTATGTACGTAAATCTATATATACATACATATATATTTTCTATTTTTTTATTTTATTTTATTTTATTTAACTGATTGAACAAATGGTTTCTTCTGTGTTGGTGCAGAATGAAAGTCCTGATCCTGAACCTGACTGTGATATCTTAGCTGTGAAAACTGCTCAGAAGCTGTGGGCAGACCGTGTTTCTCTGGTTGGCAGCAGTGTTTTCACAATAGGAGTACAGGACTTTGTACCATTTGGTAGGTAGCCAGTATCTAAAGTGTTATTTTTAAAGAAATGATCCTTATTTCTACAAAATGGAAAGATGCTGGATAAAAGTTGAAAGAATTTTCAAGGTGTAATCTTATAGATTCTTTCTTCCCTTTTACCTAATAAAGATGACCAAGATTTTAAATACTAGGCTTAGGTTTAAAATCTACTGTTTGTTTGTAGTTCAGCTGTTATTTGAAATGCATTTGAAAAGACGGTTGTTTTAAAAGTTCAGCTTTAATATTTAGATATTTTGAAATAATTAAAAATTAAAAATAAAACTTTTCTTTTTCCTTCTTTAAAATCCTATCTTACCTACATTTCAGTGGCTACTGTGTTTTTAAACTTTAGATTTCATTTGTTTTTAAAAAGCGAGCTGTACTTCATGTCTGTTGAAATGTCTTAAGTGCACAAGTCAGTAAGGATAGCCAGTCTTTCTGAAGAGTAAATGTAGTTCAGAAAATAATGGGTGCAGGTATAGAGTATCTCGTAGTGTATATAACTCAGACCTTTTGTTTTATTTCTAGTACAATGCAAAGCCAAGTTTCATGCCCCAAGTTTTCATGTTGATGTTCCTGTTCAGTTTGATATTTACCTGAAGGCTGATTGTCCACATCCCATTAGGTTTTCCAAACTCTGTGTCAACTTTAACAATCAGGTGATGGTTTCTTTTAATGTGTTTGTACTGCTTGTGAATCTCATTGTTGCTTGTATTAAACTACAGTGAGCTTAGTAAAGTTTAGGTCAATGGTTTTATAGTATTCATTTGTTAACAACTTATTGAGCTTTAAATATTATTTTTATTCTGAATACATCATATTTGAAATTCCAGTTACAAATCACAAGAAAATATAATACTTAAGTTTCATTAGCATGGTATGGAAATTAAAATTAGAGGGAAAGTACAAAACTTGAACCATGTAAGACTTTTTTATGAAGGTAATTTATCTGCAGTTATAGAAGATGGCTCTTGAAAAGTTCTCAATATTTATTGAATAGATGAGAATGGTGATTCCATAGATATCAAACATGAAAGGTATTCCCAGCATGAAGGTATTCATCTGTGAGGAGTTTGCTCTTCAGAGAAGGTAGAAATACATTCAGTATGGGACATGCTGGGTCTGAGATGATAATGGAAATGTTCTGTACATAATTGTGGGACATGGACTTGTAGTTAAGGAAATAGGACAGAAGTTTAAAAAAATCAGAAGTTGTTTTTGTTTTTGTTTTTTAGGAGGTACTGGGGATTGAACCCAGGACCTCATATACCTGAAGCATGCACTCAACCACTGAGCTACACCTCTCCAGAAGTTTTTATGTAGGTGATATTAGCACAGAGATGCAGAATATGTGGAAATGGATAAACTTTCCAATGAAGCAGACATGAAGAGAGGAGACTTGAAGGCTAAGGACTGAAACTTGTGGAACCTCAAGTTAACGGGACAGGAAGAGTAAAATGTTTCTGAAGGCAAAACAGTAAGAGGCCAATGAGAATGAGAAACAGGCAATAGTATAGTGTCACAGAAGCAAAGTAAAAAAAGAGCTCTTCAAAGAAAAGGAGGTGATAGTAAGTAGTGTCCTGTGCAACAAAGAACAATTCTTTGTGTTCTCTGGGAAAAGGGTATCAAAATGTTTTCAGAAATTATTTTGCATGTAGTGAATGGTCTTTTTCTGCTGACAGCAGTGAATTGATAAGTACCTCCAGTTGTCATGTAAACACTTCCTTTTATTAATAACCCTTTATAATGCTGAAATTTTAGTGGAGTAAAACTTAATGAGCTCCAGTTCACTTGGTGTTTAGTGTTAGCACATCTGCCACTTGATGTTTTAAACTGTGACCTTTGCTAAAACTCTATTTCAGGAATACAACCAGTTCTGTGTAATAGAAGAAGCCTCCAAAGCAAGTGAAGTTTTAGAAAATTTGACTCAGGGAAAAATATGCTTAGTTCCTGGTAAAACAAGAAAATTTTTATTTAAATTTGTTGCAAAAACTGAAGATGTGGGAAAGAAAATTGAGGTTAGTTATGAAATTTTTAAATAAATATTTTAAATTATAAAAGTAGTATTTTATGTTGGGAAAATTTTTAAATAATGCAGAAGTTTATTAAGTAAAAGATGAAAATCTTTCCCCTGGACTTTCAAAGGGAAACTGCTTCTAGACATTTTTCTATGAGCATATTTATAGTTTAAAATTTTTTTTAATTAAAAAAATTGTGAGTATACTGTATATAATGTTTTGTTTAAGTGGCTTTTTTCACTTAATAGTGTATATTAGACAACATTTTGTGTAAGTACATTAGACCAACCTCATTTTTTTAGTGGCTACATAATCAGTTTCAGAGTGTTAAACACTGTATGTATTATACATTATAACAATTATATATTATATAATGTAATTCAGACTAAACATTGCTGCATTACATGTTTTTAAAGAAAAAAATGAAGATATGTATTTTAAAAGGTTAATTTTAGTGTAGATAATTAAAATACTTTTCAGAAGTAAATGATGAAAATATTATTTCTATTGATCATAAATTTTGGAGCCAAACTACATGGGTTTAAATTCCAACTTACTAGCTTGTAACCCAGGGCAGTTATTTAACCCCTTTGGTTTTCAGATTATTCATTTGTAAAGTAGGGATAATAATAGTACCTATTGCATAGGGTTTCTTGAGTGTTAAATCAACTATTAATGTAAATTGCTTGAAATAGCAGTTAGCATATGGTAAGGGCTCATTAAGTGCTTGTTTTCCATTACTTGAATGAGAATAGTTAGCTAATCTAAACTTTGGATCATTTCTAAGATAGAAACATATGGTTGTACTACAATATGTCCATAGTAATTTTTTGAAATATGTAGATTTTATTAATATATAGTTTTTTGCTTATCCACTTATGAAATCCCTCATAAAATTGACTAATTCATTAATTACATATTTGAGTTTTTACTTTGTACCTGAGCAAGCCTACCAGACACAAATCATAATTAATAATCCTATTCTGAATCCATTTGTTAATGGAATTAGTTGAAAGGAACATTTCTTCAAAAAAAAAAAGAATTTCATTGCTAATACAATACAATATTTTCAAGAAGAATATTTGTGGAATTAGGAATTAGGTTATAAATGTATTAATGATCATCAAAACATTGATTTATTTCATTTAGCAACACTGAGCATTTGTTAGGTACTGTGCTAGGTGCTAGGTGCTGAAATCACAATCGTGCTGTACAATTGGTCTCTTAGACTAGAAAGCCAGGTTATTATCTACCTTTTAAAGATGAAGAAGTTGAGACCCAGAGCAAAATTAACCAATGACACAGCTAGTAGATGGCCAGAATAAGACTCAGAGCAGATTTTCTGACTTTGCTTATACCTTGGTTCTTTAGATAAACTCCGTCCACTAGCAGCCTACAGTGTAATTTTGCTGAGAGGGGATGGTCACAAGTACAAGATGGCATTTCTGATAGATCTTCTTCTTTTAGATTACTTCAGTGGATCTGATTCTAGGCACTGAGACAGGAAGATGCGTGGTTTTAAATTGGCAGGGAGGAGGAGGAGATGCCGCTTCCTCCCAAGAAGCTTTACTGGCAGCACGTTCTTTTAAAAGACGACCTAAGCTACCTGACAATGAGGTTCACTGGGACAGCATAGTCATTCAGGCAAGCACGATGTAAGTCTACATAGTTAAAGGTTATCCTCGTATTTCTTTTAAATACCTTGGCTAAATAATTTGGTTTTAAAGAATTGGTTATTTAGCTAAATTTTCTTTTGAAAGGATCATTTCCAGAATTCCAAACATCTCTGTACATCTGCGACATGAGCCTCCTGCCCTGACTAATGAAATGTATTGTTTGGTTGTGACTATTCAGTCCCATGAAGAGACCCAAATCAGAGATGTGAAGCTCACTGCTGGTTTAAAACCAGGTAAGCATTCTTTTCACATTCAGTAATAATTCAGCATAGAATAGGTATTAGTGGTGTGAAACACAGGAAGTTTGTTTAAAATATGCTGATGATACAGTGCTTTTCATGCAGTATTAGTTATTATGATCATGTTTGAATTATCTATTAAAACATAAATATTAACACTTTTAGGACAAGATGCCAATTTAACTCAGAAAACTCATGTGACTCTTCAGGGAACAGAACTATGCGATGAGTCCTACCCTGCTTTACTCACTGACATTCCTGTTGGAGATTTACATCCAGGGGAACAGGTGAACTTGGTTGAACATGATTGGAGAGGAAATAAATGTATAGTTTTAAATATACAGTGACTTTTAGACAGTTTCAGACCATATTAAAAGCATATCTTGGGACTAAAAGGAAAAATTAAATTATAAACTTTTACACACCTTTTGCACATTTAAATGTGTGAAATGCTTTAAGCAGTTTTCATACAAGGGCTTTTAGAACAAATGACCCTAATGTAGATAATTAGTTGCCCGATAAAATAATAACTTGTTTGTAACTTAGTGAAGTAACATCTCAGGATTCTTTCATTTCTAAGCCAAACATGGAATTCTTGGGAAGTTGAGAATTATTAAAAGAAGATGGAATAATTGCTCCCACTCTTAGGTTGTGGCAGGGGTATGTATGTATACTCAGTGTATTTTTCCATGGAGGTATCTTTGATTAGTTACACTGTAACAGCCTATAAAAAGCATTAAAAGAGTTTAGTTTGTTGGTACAGTAAGCTCTAAATTGTGGTAACATTGTCCTAGAATATATGTCAGGGAGAAATCTCTTTAATATTAATTAAATTAAAATTTTTTTTGTTATAGCTGGAAAAAATATTATATGTTCGCTGTGGAACAGTGGGTTCAAGAATGTTTCTCGTGTATGTTTCTTACCTGGTCAATACAACTGTTGAAGAAAAAGAAATTGTTTGCAAATGTCACAAGGTATTTTTTATTCATAGCTACTCCATAAAGCATCATATATTGATTGCTTCTCTATTTTGTGTTATTTTAGTTAGCCTATAAAATAAACAGCTTAGGTGCTTATAGTCTGTTATAAACTTTAATTAAAGATATGTTGATTTTAAAAAGTCATTTATATTTAGATTTATGTTGGCATTCCTTGCTCCAGTATTAGACTGAGAAAATAGGCCTACATGGCTTGTCATACATGTAAGCAAAAGGTTTGAGAGTGCGTGTAAAAAGACTTGAAACTAAACCTGTCTGTTTCTTTATAAAATCACTTATTAGATAAAACCTGTCGTTTGTTAGATGGTTTTGGAAGAAGAGAGATCTCCCATTTTGAAATATCTTGTCCATTATTTAAAAAGATGCTTGTTAATTTCTTTTTTTTGGTGAAGCCACATAGAAGGGAGTAAAATTAGGAAAGCTATCAACAATCATAGTCCAACAATCCAAAGGCAGTTGCTGTTAACTCTTTGCTGTGTTTTTTACTGGCCTTTTTCTTTTGGCCATATTTCTATATAGATTTAAACATATCGTATGTAGTACTTGTATTCTCTTTTTATAATGAAATATTATGGTACTTAAAAATCTTCTTAGTTCTGGCAGCAGTGCTGTGTCAGGCCTTTCCTTAGGAAATTGGTCCATATCCCTACAGAGGAGAAGGCCTGGCAATTTGGGAGGTTGTAGTTTGGATATTGCGTAGAACCTGGCCGTGGGCTATGTATACTTCACTGGGAGAGAAAAAAAATTCCGAAAAGGTTAGGAGTGTTTCCCAGGTGAGGGAAAAAGGTAGGTTGTATGCTGTCAAGAATTTCACATAGCCTGATGTAATAAAAAGAGCCCTAGAAGATGAAATAGGGGATAAGGGTGCTTTAATCTCAGCACTACCTGCTAACTTGTAAACTCGAGCAAGTCAGTTAACTTCTTTTGCCCTTAATTTCCTTATCTATAAAATAAGAATGTTAAAGTTCTCTGTAGCTATAGAGTTCTGAACCTTGATTATGAAGTTTATAGTAGACTTGGAATGTACCTCCTTTTTTTAAAAAAAGTTATTTGCTATCTAGTAACTATCCTGGAATAAAACTAAAGCAGTGTGCTGCTGTATGTTGTCTTCTCCTTAAGACATGATATAATTGAGGCTACATATATCTTTTATTAGAGAAAGATAATATTTATACTTCTATCAGCCAGGCCACTCCTAAGATACATTTTTAAGGGACACCGGGTCTAAGGGATAGAAATAGATGTTACAAAAAGGAGTTGGCCAGGGAAGCGGGTGTGGCTCAATCGATAGAGCTCCCGTTTACCATATGGGAGGCCCCGGGTTCGCTTCCCGGGGCCTCCTTGTGAGGGCAGGCCGGCTCGCGCGGCGTGGTGGGCTGATGCAGCAAGACCTCACAGCAAGAGGGAGATAAGCAGACACAGAAAAAACACACAGCAAATGGACACAGCAAACACAAGCAGCAAGGGGGGGATAAATAAATAAATAAATAAATCTTTAAAAAAAAAAAAAAGGAATTGGCCAAATATGTTTGGAAAATACTGGGTGTAGAGATGTTAAACAATTATTTTTACTGTAGGACTTTGCAGAGTATTTAATTTGCTAAATAAGTATGGAGAATATTCACAAAATGCTACAATGATTATCTTTATTTTTCCAAGAAGCCTTTTCTCATGTAATATCTTACACGTCCTTGTGTTATTTGGATGACATTTTGGGAATGCCTATTGTAGATGACAGAGACCACCCATCCCAGCCCAAAGAAAGATACCTAGAGAGTCGTCTAAGCAGCCTTTCCCATCTAAGGTTCCACATCCAAAGCACAGAACACAGAAAATTATTTGCATGACTTTTTTTTTCATTCCCTCAAGGTTAATGCAGTAGATGCCTTGGGGAGAAGTTAAGTCATTATGAACAATAGGATTCCAGGAAACATTAGGGTGTGCTTCTTTCAAGAAACCCCAGTTGAGAAAGGCTGCTAGAGAAATAACTGAGTTTAGACACAAAAAGAGAGACCATCTTACCTAAGAGAGGAAACACCAGTTCTAATATGTAGTAAAGAGATGTTATTCTGGAAATTCAATATAATGCCTGTTATTGTAGTCTTTTAACAAAGGACTATATGACCTTAACTCTTGGTAGTAGTTGAGTTTGCATGAACTGCAGGATGCAGTATTGTCTGTAATATTAGAGTTATAGTTAGGAACTATTTCTTATAGGGGAAAGAAGTTACATATACAATATTTAGGAAATTGGCATGGTGTAGATAGGGAATCACCTTTGGAATGAGGGAGACCGAGGTTTAAATCCCAGTTCTGTTACTTACTAACTGTGATCTTGTGCAAAGTAGTAACCATATTTATAAGACTGGAATAATGGAACCTACCCAAATAGATGGTCAGTAAATGTAATGTTTTTCCCTTCACTAGATCAAATCTCATTTTCACTTATAAGTGCGTCTGCCCTCTAGGTCTTGTAGAAATTAAAAGAAGGTGAAATCTTAGCTAATTGTTTTGTTGCTTATTCATTTTCATAGATCTTTTGTGTGGAGAAATATTGAGACCCTAGGCTTTAGATCCATACGGAACCTTTGCACAGTTTTTCAGCCAATAGAATGAGTGTGAATGTCTTAATTATCCTATTATACTTTTTTAAAAAGTGAGGGAGAAAATAATTTGAAGCATATAATAATAATAAACATTAGTTCTCTCATGCTCTCTATTACGTTGTCTCATTTAATCCTCATAACCACCCTGTGAAGGTGACTGAAACTGAGGCTTCAAGGAACCATATACCTTTCCTAAAGTCACACTGTCTTGTTTAAGATCACACAGTTTGTAATATCTGGCCATGATTAGAATCCAGATATTTCTGGCATTATAGCCTGAGCTTTAAACCAGTTTCCTGCATGACCTTTTTTAAAGATTTCTGACGGGGTGGGTTGCTTGTTTTGAAAGATGTAACCCTATTATTTTTCAAATGTACTCTCTTAGAGAGGCAAAATACCATGCTATTAAAAAAACAGGCTCTGAGGTTAGATTTGGTCCATTTCCTGCCTCTGTCACTTACTAGATATGTGACGTCTTTCATCTTGAAAGAGCAGTAATAATAGCACCTATTTCTTTGAGTTTTTGTATTATATAATACATGTATAGTGGTTATAACAGTGCCTGTCATGTTACATTGTTATTTTATTATTATTATTTTAGTCATCTTGAGTCAAGGTGAGGTAAAGAACTTGGATAAATAGAAGACTGAAATTCTAGGCTTGGCAGCACTAGCTTTGTGGCCTTAGGCAAGTCACTTACGCCTTAGCATCTGGTTCCTCTTCTGTAAAAGGATAATGATACCTGCCCTGCCCACTTCACTAGATCCTGAGATGAATAATGTCTAAAAAGCTCTTTGCAATATGAACTGTTATGAAACTGTAAGGTAATTTATTACAAATAGTAGCCAGGCTCCCTACATCGATATTGCAAATATTATCTAAGGGAAAGACCCTACCTTCTTAATATATAAAGTGGAATTATTTGCTGATTAGTAATAGATTGTATATGTTATATTTTTAAAACTTTATTTATTGTTAAGATTTAGGAAAGGCATTGAATGTGCCCTTTAAATTTTCTTCCAGGATGAAACTGTAACAATAGAAACAGTCTTTCCATTTGATGTTGCAGTTAAATTTGTTTCTACAAAGGTATGTTCCTGTGAAGCATATTGGAAATCATTTTGTTTATAGGAATTGGCAGAAAAAAATGATATGGACTAAATGTAATTCCTGACAGACCTTTTCTCTTCATTTGTGACAGTTTGAGCACCTGGAAAGGGTCTATGCTGACATCCCTTTTCTGTTGATGACGGACATTTTAAGTGCCTCACCTTGGGCCCTTACTATTGTATCCAGTGAGCTACAGCTTGCGCCTTCTATGACCCCAGTGGATCAGCTAGAGTCCCAGGTGGACAAAGGTGAGAATTTAGATCATTCCCAGTTAATTAGCAGAAGAGGGGTGTGTGTGTGTGTGTGTGTGTGTGTGTGTGTGTGTGTGTGTAAGTTAATGTAAGAGAGATTTTTGTTAAGTGAGGGATCTTGAGACTTAGATTTGCAAAACCAAATACATTTAGAATTAATGTAGAATTAGTTTATAATTTCTCATTTGCTTGATTATACCTTATTTTAAAAGATCAGATTTTTGCTACTCTGAGGAAGTTACTATTCAGAAAGTATACTTGAAAG
>JAQZBX010088123.1:0-12780 GCA_029593785.1 Cabassous unicinctus | reverse complement strand
CAGGTCTTCCTTCCTAATCTTGTTCTTTCTACTTTTTCCCATCTCAGAAAACAGCGTCACAACAGCAACAGTTGCCCAGACCAGAAATAACTGTCATTCTTGATTCCTGCTTTCCCTCACCCCTCCCACCCAATCTATCAGGAAATCTTGTCAATTTCATCTGCTAAATATTTCTTGAATCTGTCTACTTCTCCCAAATCCTACAGTCACCCTTGCCAAGGCATAGGCATCTCTTTCATGGACCATGGCAAAGCCTCACGAAACTGGTTTCCTCCTTTACCTTCCTCCAGTTCAGGCTTCACCAGTTATCAGCATGCATGTGGACAAAAGGAAGTAAGACCAGCTCACCCCGCTGCCTTCTATATCACTGGGAGTAAAACCTCAAGCGCTTCGCCTAGGGCCCCCTCTGCATTCACCTCTGGTTTAGCTTCGCAAGCTCACCAGAAGCCATCTGCCTAGTTATCAGTGCCTCTCCAGCCACTCAGGCCTCCCATCAGGTCCACTCGGGACCTCAGCTCCTGCTTTCTGCTCTGTGTGCGGTGCCCCCATTCAGTTTTCTGGCACCTTCTCTTCCTTCATGATTCAGCCTCAATGCTCCCTTCACAGAGGCTGCCCCTGACAAGCCCATCTTACCCTCCAGCTCGCATCGCTCTCAATCAGATCATCTTTCCCACGTCCTTCCACTGGTAATTACATTTTTATCCACTTATAGATGTGCTGGTCAGTCTCCCCCATCAGGCTGAAAGATCCATGAGGCTGGTGACATTTCCTGGAGCATACCAGATGCTTAATGAATCTTATATAGTAAAAATGTTTTAAGATATATCCAAAGGTGTGAATAGTGGTATGGTAATTCATCTAAGGGCATCTGTTACATAAAGGTGAGTACACACCTGCAGTGGAAAAATATGAAGCCATTAAGAGAATGATTTAATTCTATGAAAAATGTCATGGAAAGGAATCCAGCAAGCACAGTTGGGGGAAAATAGCAGGTTTAAAAATAGTGTACATAATAGGATTCTCCAGGCATTGCTCAGGAGGATCGTTAAGCAACATCATAAATAAGTAAGTCCCTGCCACCTCTCACGGGGCCCCTCTGCCTAGAGGTGCATACGTGCACGCCAGCGCAGCCGAGCCCAGGCCACAGCTATTCCGGAGGGGACCAGGGGGGACTGTCTCTTCCAGGGACTGCCCCCAGCCTCCAAGGCCCCAGCTTGCATTTCTAGAACACCATTCAGCCAAGATTTTAAGTCAGATCACTCCAAGCATGTCTTTCACACCGCATGAACATGGAATAGCTGTTAGGGACTTAATTTTGCTTATAAATGTGTATGTGTGCGTGCCTGCCTGTCGATGTGACCGTCCAAAAGGAAAGCTCCCCAAACGTGAGTGGTAATTTTCTCTGGGCAATGGGTTTGAAGGTCCTATTTATTTTCTGCCTTAATTGTCAACATTGTTTGAATTTTCTACAACTACTTTGTATTTCTTTTATAATTAGCACATAAAAGATTTCCTTTGGAAAATACAAACAGATGCACTGGATAAAGAGTCGTATGAATTCAGTACAAGTTAAGGAAGGCTTGGTCACTCACACATGTTCAGAGAGCCAAAGAGACATGACACTGGCAACTGCCAACCAGATTATTTGCAGTATTCTGTTCTGTCTTGTTTTCTCGCCTCTCCCTTCACTCGCATTACACGTGAGCAAAACCAAGCGTAGGTTAGCATTTCTGTCTGTGCTTGACAGTTCAGAAAATAAAACCTACCAGATGTAACCAGGGTCAGACTTTTAAGAACAAATAGCCCAAGTTCTAATTCAATGCTTCAGAGCATATTTTCTGGGCCCTTTTACATCTTTTTTTGAGAATGTAGAAAAAGCGTATCAGTCAGACTATAAGTATTTGTTTGCATGTGACACACACACCCCACAACATTTAGGAAATATTATTTGCATTTAACTCAACATGTCTTTCACTTATATGCCCCAAATTTTGGTGAGGTGGAAGACGGAGAGGGAGTAACTCTATTTTCCAGATAGAAAAATTGAGTTCCTTACAACATAAACAAGCTAACCAATGACTCCTTCCTAGACAGTGTAGGGCCTACTCAACTTTCCATCCTGCTTGCACCAAAGAAAGACTAAATATTAATTACAAGAAACTAGCAGTAAAATAAAAGACACAAATAGAAAACTCAAAATAAAAGAGAAATACATTCTATCTTTTAACCTATAAAAGGAAGATAAAAATGACGAAAACCACAATTAAGATGAAATGGGGGAAAGATCTGTTTTGTAATCACAAGCCTTCCCAAGTCTTGTGGAAAAGGTTCATTTCTAAGACAAGTGTCAGAGGCATTTTCTGAGCTCATCCAGAGACTATTTATTCTATAGCGTATGCTTCCTCTCTAATGTGAGGCCTTTGATTACATTTGCTAAAACGAAAGCAGATGATATTCTCATGCGTGAATGAATATTTCTGAAATACTGAATTACTTTCATCGAAAACAAAAGTTCTGGAATATCATCACAAACAGGAATATAAACAGATACCATATTTTCCTTTTCAAACAATGAGCCAGCTCTTACTACAACCTTCCATTTCATCCAAGAATGGCACTCGGCTAATTAGACAGGAGTCAGCTTGATAACCAGCTGACATTAGTAAGATCGTTTACGACTGCAAAAGAATGGTTAAAGCTAGTTTAGCATTGTACATAACTAGAGCAATCATAAGTTCATTTCTTCTACATAGTCAATGACTGCAATTAACATTCCTGACAGAGAAATCTTCCCTGCACTTTGAAACGTCCATCCACTTCACAGGGATTTACTGGAGGCCTAGTGGGTGCCAGGCACCGTGCTGGGTGTTTCTGTAGCTGCACAGGTGTTTTCTCTTTCTGGGAGGGACAAGGACCTGAGCACTTTATTAGTTCACAGAGTAGCAGGAACGAATTCTGGCTAAGTAACCTTCACTACGAACACAAGAATCAGAAGAGGAGCACAAGAAGGATTCACAAAGCTAGTCTCGGCATTTAAAAGCCTGGAGAATGAAAGTCTGGCTCTCAAACACCTAGCATTACCCTTCTTTGCAGTGAAGAGTTTAAACTTACCCCTAAAGGGGTTGGGCCTCTGCTCTCGGCTTCTAGGAGGTGATCCCCAAACCTGAGAGTGTCTTTGTTTACCTGGGACCTTAAGTCAAGCTGGGGAGTCAAGCAATCTGATTTAGGGTGAGAGCTGGCCACCCTAATGTGATTCTGCGGGGGGTGGTGGGGGGAGCCTCTGCATCATGCCTGGAGGGGCCGGACAGAGATGGGCCACATGGACAACCATCAATCAGTCAACCACACCTATGGAACAGAGCCCCAATGAAGCCCCTGGGCACCAGGCGCCACGTGTACTGTCACACACAGAGATCAGGAGAGGGCAATGGACAATCCGCGTTTGGCACTTCCTTGGACTCTGCCCTATGTGTACCTTCCACTGGCTAATGTTTTTTATTTTTAAAGAAACTTTAGATTACATAAATGTTATATCAAAAATATAGGGGATTCATATATGCCCCTCCCCCTCCCCTCCCACACTTTCCCCCATTAACAACATCCTTCATTAGTGTGGTGCATTTGTTACAATTGACAAACACACACTGAAGCATGGCTACCAACCATGGTCTATAGTTTACATTATAGTCTACACTCTGCCATGCACAATTTTGCAGGTTTTGACAAAATGTATAGTGGCCTATATCTGTCACTGCAATGTCATGCAGGACAATTCCAAAATTGCAAAAATGCCCCTGTGTTACACCTATTCTTCCCTCTCCCTTCCCTCAGAACCTCTTGTGGCCACTGCCTTTATATCAATGATAAAAGTACTTCTATTGCCAGAATAATAATGTCTATAATAGAATAATAGTAAGTCTACTCTAGTCCACAGTTCATTCCCCAATCTTGAGGATATGGGGATGGTGATGCCCACTCTGTGTCTAATTGAGAGGGGGCTTAGGTCCCATGGGGCAGATGGATAGAACTGTCTTGCTTGCAGTTGCAGATGCTCTCTGTTCATTGGGATGGGCATTATCCATCATCTCCTTGTAAGTTTTTCTGGGTGAGTCCAATGAACTGGAGAGTAGGTGTTCCTTGGCTGTTTTTAATCTCTATCCTTTCTGTATGATAAACTGTCACCATGAGTAGAACAGCTTTCGGTAGTGTCTGTGAGTCCTTCTAGCAAACTGTAAAACCTGCGAGTGGTTTGGGAAACCCCCTGAACACGTGGTTGATGTCAGAAGTGAGGGCGGTCTTGGAGAAGGCTGTGGTCCCCCTAACTGTACAGATGGCTAATCTCTTATAGCATCCTTCCTCCTGAAGGCTCTACGTGCAAAGATTCAGAGCTTTCTTGCTCCATTTTTAAACAGTTTGAGAACCAAAGGGGGTCAAATGCCAGGAAACAGAAAGAGTGGAAGGAATCAAGTCAAAAAAAAAAAAAGAGAGAGAGAGAGAAGATAGTATATATACTTTTATTCCAAAGATGGCAGGCTGGCTTTGACATATAACCTGCGCCGTGCATGTAGGTAATTGTGAGCACACACCTCACATGTTTTCATCCCTAATGGCCCGCCTGCCCCCTTCTTCCTCTCTGCTAAGTTCACATGGCCCCTGACTGGCATCAAGTGCACGGCCACGTTCCCATCAGATCACAAACTCCTCTAGGATAAGGGAAACTTGTCTCGCCTTCTTAGACACACACCTGCCCTTGTTAGCAAGCACCACTCTGCCCAGGGCGCTTGACTAATGGATTGATGAACACAGACCAAGAACAGGAACTAGGAAGCAGAGGCGGCATCAAGTTTAATCTTTTCCTATTATTATGAAATAACTGAATGAATAAAATATGCTAAAATATAATCATATCATTTATGTATTACCCTAGTTCTCAAGACCTGGATAAAATAAAATAAGTTCAAGTCCCCAATTCTAACATTTAGGAGGTACAAAATCTCCCTCATGTTTAGTGGAAGTTAGCACAGTATTAAGATTCCGGAGCCTGTGAACTCAGAGCTCTAGCAGTTCTTAACCTTGCTACAGACCATGTCCTTCAGTCATGAAACGGGGGTAAGAAGAGTCTTTATCGCCAACAACAAGTGTTACATGACTCAAACAATCTCTGGCACATAATAAGCACTAACAGGTAGCAAATAATGTTGCTGCTGGTTTTGTGACTACTCTATTACTATTATTAATATTGTTACTATTATTAATATCTAATTACATATTTTCCTCTGATTCTGAGAATCACCTTCACCACATTCAATCAAAAAAGGAAAAATACACAGTGCTGTGAAGCTGAGGCGGGGCAGTGCGAAGGAACCCCAGGCGAACTACAGGGCAACAGGCTTCAACTGCGCCCTGGACGCGCCTTCACTCAAGAATCCTTTTTAGACCACCAGGAATGGGTTGAACAGTGCTCCCCAAAAATCCACGTCCGCCCAGAAGCTCAGGATGTGGCCTTATTTGGAAGTGGGTCTTTGCAGGTGTAATTCGTTAAGGAGCTTGAGCTGAAATCATCCTGGATGGCGGGTGGGCCGTACACCCCAGGACCGGAGTCTCTGTAAGAGGAAAGAGACCTGCAGAGAAGACCACCAGTGAGATTTAGGGGGCCCTGAGTATTGCCACGTGAAGACGGAGGCAGAGGTTGGACTGATGTGCCAAGGAACGCCAAGATGGCCGGAAGCCACGGGAAGCTGGAATTCGCCTTCAGAGGAGCGTGGCCCTGCGGGTTTGATTTCGGGCCTCCGGCCTCCAGGTCTCCAGACGTTTCTCGCTTCTCACGTCTTGTGGAGCTTTGCAGGGCAACCCCGGGAAGGCAAGCCGTCACCAAGGCTTCTCTTGGCCCTTCTGGGAGAAAAGCCCAGAGCGGCCTCCTCTCCTGGGTCCTCCGTGCTTTGCTCGCCAATGCCGCCCCTCTCTGAGGCTCCCGCAAAGTTCTCGTCTCCCACAGAGCAGCTCTGCTGCCAGCTCGGAGAGCTCTGTCACTGCAGAGACCACCTGCTCAAGTCCCCTGAACGCTTCTCAGGAGTTCTTTTCCAAGAACTCCGTCCCTAATAGGAACTAAGGGGCCAGCTGCTGGAAACAGTTCTTTCCCCACCTCATTATACGTATTTACAAAGCCCTTCCCACCTCAGGGCCTCGGTGTCTCCCGGGCAATGCTCTTCCACAGTAAGGCAGCCAAGACGAAAAGCCACCAGGCTTCGGCAGGTGGAGGAAGCAACTGGCGGGAACGCAGGGCTTCCGGTGGCAAACCTGGCATCAGAGTCCACTCGGGAACACTTAACCACAAGTAACAATCATCACAGACTTGGATTTGGTCACCAGGCTTTTTGTTCTTAGATCATTGGGAGGTAGACCAGAAACCCCCAACTCAAAATATATCACCATGTTTTGTGCCCCGTCTACGTGAGCACCAAATGTAAGGGCACAAATTACATATACTACGTGTACAACAAAAGTGTAATTTTGGTTGTGAAGATGTGATTTACATGCACGCAAGAGCTAGATGACAAGGCAAAACTGAAGTCACCTCCCCCAAAATTCTAAGTAATAAATCCAGAGGGGCTCAGGAAAATATCAGACCAAGTACTGATAAATCTGACAAACAGAAAAGATGATTCTAGTCTCTCTGGCCTGCTTCTCAGCAACCTTCTCTGTTCCTTTCCTCTCATACCCCTTTCCCTCTCACTCTACTGCATCCAAAGCTGTTTTAAGAATGGATGTGAGGTTAAGCACCCCAACGAGGCATTCTCTGCATCTGAATCTGGTTTTGTATCTTCTTCAGTAAAAACAATCCATGGTCAAACACATTTGGGAAGCACTGGGTGCAAGGAGTGCAGAAATTTCCACAGGGGGACTTGTCAGAGGCTTTACCATGATGATGTGCATTGCGAATCTCCATTCCTCAGGTACATATGACTACAGAAAACCTTCTTTCATGGTGAATTCCATGGGTTAGTGTTTTCTGGAGCCCACGAGGAAATGCTCCACTAGCTTAGAGAATGACTGGAGAAGTTCAAAGTTGGGCTTCTAAGAGATTTGACTTTTTTACTGAGGTAAAATTCACATAACATAAAATTCACCATTTTAAAGTATAGGATTCAGTGCATTTGGTACATTCACAATGTTGTGAAACTATCACCACTTCCTACTTTCATAGGGGATTTGCATTTTAACGAGTGACAAAGTCATCAACTAATTATCTCCATCATCCACAAATGGGGCAATAGATACTCTGAAGGCAGGGAAGTCAGTCTGGCATCCCATAATTTCAGTATATAGGAATATACGTTTTCTCCAATAAATAATGTTGCCTGGAAAGGTAGCTGGAGAAGATTTTCACAGGGTAGCTAGACAACAGGCAGGTCTAAAGAAATGATTTTGTCTGAAGCAATATGAAAACATTTTAACAATATTCCAGGCAGGGACAAAGCATGAACAAAAAAGTGAAGTGGAAAATCACCTTGGGGTACTGGGGACAGTTCTGCTCAGGCTTTAACTAATGTGCCTGAAAATCACCTGGGAACTTACCAAATGCAGATTCTGACTCAGCCAGTCTTGGGGAAAAGGACAATAATTTGCATTTCTAATGGACTCCCAGGTGCTGCTGCTGCCAGGGGACCCACATCTGAGCATCCAGGATTTAGGGGGAAATGAAACCTGTCGGTCTTTAGAAGAGGCCGAGAGGTGGGGCTGTGGTTAGGTGGTCAAGACCACTGGATCTATTCATTTAAGAAGTCTTCTTTGATGGTCTGCCAGATAGCAGGCACCACGCAAAGAGCTAAGGATTCGATACCGAGACAGACAGGCATGGCCTTTGTGCCCAAGCAGCAAATGCACTGGAAGACAAAAAACAAAGACAAAGAGAGACATGCTAGAAAATCAAAGTCAAACCCAAACAGCATGGCATGGCAGAGCAGCACGGCGGGAGGGGCCAGCCAGGGCAGCGTGGGCAGGGGGCATGACTGCGCTGACGCCAGATGGGGAAGAAGGAGCCGGGCACAGGGAGAGCGGGGCCATGTGCTGTGTCGGGGTCCCCCAGAGCTCCCCCTGGTTTGCTGATTCACTGGGACAACCCCCAAGACTCAGCCCTGACGGTCCTCCTGGCTGGAACAGGAGAGAAAGCAAAATCAGCGAGCGGCAAAGTCACACGCATTGCAGTCCGGGGAGTCTTGCGGAGCACGCTCAATTCCTCCAGCAAGCAGTCATGACGGCAGGTGTGAAATGTTACCCCGGGTTTAGAGGGGGCTGGCCCCATAGGACCTCCTGCCTGGCACCTGAACTCCAGATTCCCAGAAGGCGAGCAGGAGCTCAGCATAAACCTCATTTCTGCACTAACCGCTTAGGCACAGGGAACCACTCTTGTCAGTTACGGAAATGGTGGGACCCTCCTGAAATCCAGTTCCCAGATGCCACCCAAGGACCAACTTTGCAAGCAGGTCTTTCTAAGGAAAGCGGTCCCAGGCCTGCTATGTAAACTCTTTTTTGCACACATGCCTTTCATAGATGTTCTGTGCAAGAGCCCTGGGGTAGGGAAAGTAGGCTGGGTCACAGAAAGGAAAGCAAACAAGTTTGCCTGGCAGTTAGCTGGAGAAGAGTCCTGTAGAGTAGGCAGGGCCAGGTCTCAGGTAGACCTGAAATCAAATTCTCTCCTCCACCACTTACCGCTATGCTACACCGAACCTCTCCAAGCCCAGTTTGTTCATCTATAAAATGGCCAAAACACCTCTTTTACAAAGTTTAATGTAAAGTACTAAGCAAGTGTCTGCATACAGAAAAGCTTCACAAGCAGTAGCTCTTCTTTTTAACAATAAACTTATCATCTTCCTAATTACACTAACTTTACTGGCACCTTACACTGAGCCAGGCTTGATATCAGAAGGTGCTTCTCATGGGTCCACTCAGTCCTTGCAACAATCCTGTGAGATGCATTCTATCATGCTCCCCCTAAACAGAGGGTTAAATTGAGGCACAGAGAGTTTAAATGATTTGCCAAAGGTCACACAGCTATCAAGGACTGGCCCAGAATTCAACCTGCCAAGGCAGAAATGCAACCAGTTTAACTAAAGGGTTTCAATTCATGAAGAGTAGATTTGAACTCACATTCTTCCCAGTACCTACTACCATCTGTGTCCTCTCAATTGACCTTCCACTGTGTACTGAGCTCCTTCATTTACATCTCGTGACCTTCCAATGTTTAAAATATGTCAATTATGCTATGAGACGCAGTCCTGTCCATTTTTAGGTTTCCATCATATTCTAATCCATCAACCCAGAGCACCAGGTGAACTTGGCTGGCTGGGAGCTGGGAGGAAGGAAAGGGGGGCTTGCCCTCTCATTTCCTCCCCTGCACCCAGCAAGTCTTTTCTCTCCTGTGGGGCATAGAGGAAGGACACAAGGCTGCTGTTCAAAGGCTGGTCCCTGGCTGCTTGGCTGTTCCTTATTCATCTCCACAACTACTCCCCATTTTGCTGACCCTATTCCTTGAACATCCACGGGGCCCCACGATGGTGATCTCTGTGGGTTGTTGTCTCTTCTTGCCCACGCAGTGGGCACTCCACAGCCTCGTGGGGCTGGCGCACCTCACCCACTGCTCTGTGGAGAGCTTCCTGACCAGAGACATGAACCCCAGACACCTGTCCTCTAGACTCAGGGTCCCCGAGGCCCAGGCTCTCTCCCCTGCCCCTTCTCCACATCTCAGGAGCATCACGAACACTGCTGGTTTGGAGAATTGGCCACTCTCCAACAAGAGGCAATTCCACGGGAGGGCCAGGATGGTTTGGGGACCCCAGGTACTAGACGGGACAGGCTGAATGTCCACCATGACAGTCATTATCCTGGAATACTCTCCCATCCCCTGGGAAGCAGTCAGAGCCAGGCAACCTATTTTGCCAATGTATGCTGCATGTCATTCCTGAGTGGAAATTCCAAGAGCCAGGGCGTGATTCCACAGGGAGCACGGGGCTGGGTGCCAAGATGGCACCTCATGAACCTGAGCACCAGAGCGAGCCTGATGAGGACGGGTAGCATGCGTGAAAAATAACCCTTGCTTAAGGTAAGCCCTGGAAATTGTGTAGGTGTTTGATGCCACGTAACACGGCCAATTTCCTCATGGAATGATGACAGGAAGGGACAGCTCAGACACTCCCACCACATCTTCCCTCACAGTCAACCTCACGCTGCTCCTGTATCCCTGCTGATAGTTCTAGATGGTAAAGAGCACTAGATGGGATCAGCCTTTCTTGCTTCTGGGACGCAAAGGTCTTTTCTCAAGAACAAAGAGGTCTTTTATGAACTCAACCCAGGAGAATTTAGCTGCTTTCTTCTCAACAGAGTTCAGCACTCCCTTTGCGATGTAACAGCCTCTCGGGTCAGGAAGCGCTGTCCAACTGTCCCACACAATATGCTACACAGTGAGCCTTAAAAGCCAAAACATATGGAGTGGAGAAAACAGCGGGGAGGAAATCTGGCCTGGTCACAGGTGTGGAGGCACTAGAAGGGCGAGAGGCCTGAGATGGCAGACCTTCCTAAGGACGGCCATGGAGCAGCTGCCTGTCAGGGAGACACCCGCTGGTGTGCCAGCAACACGAACGGAGCAAACCCCTCCACGGCCCACGTGCAAAGCAAAGGAAAGAGTCAAAAACACTGGAAGCTTCTTTTCTCAGAAGCTAAGTCAATGAATTATATCTTGAACTGAAATGCAAAAATAAGAAGGTAACTTTATCCTAAAAATGAGAATATGATGAACTATGTGATAAATTAAAATATAAAAATACTTCGATGAATAGAATGTGACCATTATTTAGTGGTGCAGATGGCAATTTAGTCTCTCATGGCAGTAAATATTAATAATGATAATTGATAACTGAGCAGTTCCATATGTTTGGTCCGGTGCTAACTTGTTTGCGTGCTTGACCTCAGTAAATCCCAACCACCAACCTATAAAGTGTTGTGATTACCTCCACCTTGCAGATGAAGATACGGAGGTTTGGAGAAATGAAGCAACTTGCCCAAGAGCACCCAACTTACAAGTAACAGAGCCCAGTCCCCCTGCACCCCAACTTCATGACGTCATCTCAGGCAGTCAGTGGCCGGTGAGGGTGCTGGAGCACTGGGCAGGAAATCCCAGAAGCACCCAACGCTGCCTTACTTTCCCTTTCCCTTGCTCTCATATAGGCAAAAAGCAGACTTTGCAAAACGCTCGTTGATGCGGTTTTAGCTTCAAAGTTTCTCAGGCTGAGGCCATGATCATTTCCATCCCTCCTAATCATTAGTCATTAGAATTAATGTTCTAAGCAAGGAACCTCCAAGGAAGCTTAACACGCCTTGTTTCTTACTGTGACATTTCACTCATTAAATTTTAAAGCATTCTTTGCCATAGACTGAGATGTCCTTAACAAATGAATTATAACAAGTCTCGAGTGTAAAAAGGTGTCTAAGGAAGTTGTTTGTCACTGGAAGAGAAAAGTTCATTTTTAACCCCCCTAACCTCAATTAAGTGGATTCTGAGCTAAAAGATGCAAAGTGTTTAGAATTATGTTTTTAATGTGAGTATGAAAACTGAGAAAGCCATCCATTAAAAAATAAAATATGTATAAGCTGCCTGCTGCATTCACTAAGTGATTAAAAACGTAATCTTCCTGAAGAAATGTGCCACATATTTGTTTATATTAATGTTAATAACTTGCTAACTAATGATAAATGCATGATAATTTATTCTAAGTGAAATGAAGTGTGCCCTAAAGACAGACTTTGTAAATGAAAGCGTATGCTCACCCCAGTTTAAAGCAGGCATATTAATAATTAGATTCTTTTACTGCAGTGAAGATTACTGTATGCAAATTACATGCAAAGGTATCCACAGTAGCCCAATACAGGCAGAGTGGGGAGCCCCGGAAGCAAAAATTATTGGCAACCATTTTGGGAAACGATCTTGACTCTTTGCTAAGGCTCAGAAATTCATCTCGCAGAGCAAGGGAAGTTTTCTTCAACGTATTCTTTGGGCATATTTAAGATTCAGGCTTCTTAGCCTTTGCATCTCCAAACATAAATAGAATTAATAAAATCTGTCTAATGTTATATTGTGTACATTTAAAAATCATTAAGCCAAACTATTTCTGTGAATTTAGAAATTATGTAAATGTTATCTGTATAAAAAATGTTAACAATTCTAATGTATGCATGCAGTGAACTCTCACAATACCTACTGTGTTCACAGCAGCCTTTCTCCTCCTCCCAAGGCCACGATCACCACCGATTAAGTCGCTGCACTGAGACTCAACACAAGTCTGCTTTACTACTGGTGGCAGATGTGGTTTGTTGGCTACTCAGAGGTCTTTACGCTTCCTCTTTGCGAACAGAGTAAAAAGGAGGGAGGGAGGAGGGGAGGGAGGAGGGGAGGGAAGGAGGGAGGGAGCGAGGATTTCACTTCAGTTCAGATACCAGGAGGAGAGACCTTAACGTCAGCAAAACTAGTCCTACCCTCCTCTGGTTCAAATTGGGTATTTGACTTGGTTTTGGCCAGTGAAATTTTGAAAGGGGAATCTGCCTCTGGGGAAAACTTTTTTTCTTCCCTAGTAAGAACCATGCAAAGCTCTCTATCCCGTGCTCCCTCCTGCTTCTTGCCTATGGAAGTGGTGTGAGGACTTGAAGCCATATTGCCACTACGGTGGGAAGGCCAAGGGAATGACAGAGAGGCCTGCCTTGTTCTCTGTCTCCATCATACTCTGGATCAAC
>JAQZBX010088122.1:0-12781 GCA_029593785.1 Cabassous unicinctus | reverse complement strand
AAAAAAAAAAAAAAAAGGCGGGAAATCAAACCGGCCGCTGTTCTTGCTTTCTACCCCCTGCTCTTGCCTGGAATAGTGTGCAAGTGAAACCTGGGCATTTGTAATCTGTAATGGGGAATCGTAGACTGTAAATCAGCCCTCTTTATTACTTTTCAACCCCTTCCTCTCTACCTGGGACCCATGATCTGTTATTTTCTCTCATTTCTCTTCCCTCCCTACCTTAATAAATTACTGGCCTAACTAACCTGGCTTGCTCTTGAAATTCACTTCCTGTAGCTTAGCCAAGAACCTTGAGAAAATCTGGCAACAATACATGTCCTTTTGTGTCTGGCTGATTTACTCAGCATAATATCCTCAAGATTCATCCATGTGTCCCAATTTAGAAGAAATGAACTTTTAAGTCAAATAAATTGTTTTAATATATGATAGTAGTAGATGCATCTTTATGCCATTTTTTTTCAGTCGCAAAGTATAATTTTATACATATGAGGCAGGTTAGTCAGGGAAACAAGATGAGCCACCAGCATGGCTGGCAGACAGCATGGCTGCAAGCCCTCGCTGGGACCTCGAGTGTAAATTTGGGGTCCCAGTTTCTCTTTCTGGGACCTCTCCTTGACCCCAGATATTCCAAACAGTCCTCACCATTGGTGAAGTAACCAATAATAGCTGGGGCCCATCCCTTTAGGATTAGTAACAGGAGGGGTAATCAATAGTTTAATAAACGTGACTGCGCAAGCCAGATGGCTCTCTCTGCCTAGAGGAGCCCACACCAAATCTTGGTGTGTATTTCCATCTTTCTCTTCATATATATTTTGTTGTTTGTGAGGGAAGGGGGTCCTTGGTGTCTTGCTGTGGCCCTGCCGGCCTGACCTTCAGTTCCACCCACTGGCCTTGTGTCCTTCCCAGGAATGGGATTTTTCCTTAACAAGAGGGTTTTGGGGAAGCCAGGAACCCAGGGAACCAGTAATTGGCAGAGGTGAAAGGTGATCATACTGGGGGGTGAGGGAGGGGATATCCAAAGGCCCCTCTGAGCAGATTAATCAGGGCTGGAGGGGTGAGGCTGAGGGAGGGGCAGGAAGCTCCCCCCATCCCTTTCGCACCCCTTCCTGTAATGCCCTTCCTGTAATGCCAAGTTGGCAGGATGATCCTGAGTAAGGCTCAAGGCTGCTGCTTCTAACCTGTGGCCTTGGGCAGATTCCTTAGCTTTGCCTGAGTTTTGGTTTCCTCATCAGATAAATGGGACAAGAGCAGCCCACCTCCTGAGTTTCTCAAAGTGTGCCCTGGGGCCACCCGGGTCAGAATGACTGTGGGGGGTGGGGGGGGGCTGGAGTTTGAGAACCATAGCTCAGGTGAGGTGGGGTGTGACAGCATGGTCCGGAGCAGAGGCCCAGGTTAGGCTCCAGGGTGCTGGTTCTATCTGAGGCTGGTGGCTTAGAGGTGACAGCAAAGCCAAGCCTTGCTTCTTGGCGGGGAACTTGCCTCTTAAAGGCTTGAGGCCCAGGAGGGCGTCTGAGAGGTCACCTCCTGCGTCTTGTCAACCCCTCTGTCTGCATTCCACCACCCCTCACCCTCAGCCCTGGCTCTTTGCATGGGACCCTCCTGAGGGCATTGCCCCACCTAGTCAAGGCTGGGCTGAGCACGGGATAGGGGCAGTGGAGGGGTGGAGTGGGGGGTTCTAGAACCCTCTTTGTTGGCTGGCAGGATGCTGCTTTCAGCCCTGGGTTTCCCTCCCACCTCTGCCCTCTCTGACTGGACCCTCTCTGGTTCCCAAATGTCCCGTCCTTGAACGCTGCCATGGAGCTCCCTGCTTCCTCCCTCATCCTCCTCGTCTTCCTTCCTCCTTTCAATCCATCAGTGATGCCTATGCCCTCAGGAGGAAGAGGAATCCTTTACCCAACTTCCAAGGCCCCTTGCAACAGTGCCATCCTGGTTTCCTTGCCAACAGCAGTGCTACCTTCCAAAGGGGGCCGCTGGATGTCCCTTGGCAGCTGGTGTCGTATAAGGCACTGGGGAAAGGTAGTGGGAGCGGGTTTCTATCTGTGGATCAGCGAGTGCCTCCTCCTGTACAGCAGCCCGGGGACCATGTATGGGCCATCCCCAACAGTGTTGGCAGGAGTTGGGCCCTGTGCCTCCCCCAGGGCAGGCTGGCCTGTGGGCCCTGATGTCCCCGGCTCAAGGGGCCTTGAAGGTGCAGCCCTAAGCCCCAATGAACACAGCTGCAGAAACAAGGAGAAAGAGGCCAGGCAGAAAGAGCAGCGGGGTCAGATGCTGCCAGATGTAAAAGGCAAAGGCACTCAGGAATGTGGAATCTAGAGCCAGAAGCTGAGGACCCCAAGGGTGATTTATGTACCAGGGGTGATGGGCGACGGGCAGAAAACTGGCCCTGCTGAAAGCTCAGTGCAGAGTCCTGCTAGGGGAGGGGTATGTAGTCGGGCCTGAGGCCAAGGCCAATCTCCGTTCCTTAAGCCCAAGCGAACTCAGGACCCACTGGGGCGCCTCATGGAAAGGGCCCAAGGGCGTGAGGGAGCCAGGTCTTCCTGCACCCCCTCCCTGGGCCACGTGGGGGAAGGGAAGCCATGCTCTGTGCTGTGACCCCACCCCCTAGAAATGCCATCTGTGCACTGGGACCAGGGGGGCAGGGAGGGGAGAAGGGGCACAGCCTTCCTGCCCAGAAGGGGGTGCATCTACCTGCAGTGCAGCCTCCCGGGACGCCCTCCTCAGAACCTCCCCACGAGGGAGCCCCCTCCCTGAAGCACCCCCCTCTACAGGGGCATCTTCTTAAGGTGACACCTCTCCGCCTCACTGTGCATTTCCTTTGAATTTCTGAAGCAGTTTCCCAAACTGTTCCGGGGAACAGAAGATTGTTTTGTGGGGCCTTTAGGAGGAGGGTGCCGGTGGGTTGGGTGAGGCAAACGTGTTTAGGGAAACTTCCAGAGCCTGAAGAGCTCTAGTGTGAAGTGTGCACCCCTGAACGCTCCTCAGCTGCTGTTGGCACAGTCTGCGTTGCACAGGCCAGCCTGGGGGGCTGCTGTAGGGCCTCCTGCCTCCACACAGTGGCGCACAGAGGAGAGCACAGGGCTGGTGGGCTGCCTGCATCCGGCTGCCAGGGGCACTGTGGCCTTCGGGGCATTTTCTAAACCTTGCACCTGAGTGGCTTTACAGGGCGCTCACGCAGCAGCCCCGCCCCCCATAAAAGCACTGGCCTGTACCGTTGGGGACAGTAAAGGACCTGTTAGGGGCACTGGAATGGGGCCAGGCCCTGGGGAGCAGCCGGTCCCGTAGAGCCGGGGAGCTGGCGATGGGCGTTGCAGGAGGGCTGAGGGGGCTCCGCACCTGCTGGGTACCCTGCTGCTGACAGCCCCTTCCTCCCAGGCATCCAGCTGCCCCTCCGTGGGTCCCCAGCCAGTCAGCTCCCACGGGCTGACACGGATGTGAGTGGCCACATTATGTCTACTCCTGCTTCCAAAATGGGCAGCCACCCTGCAGGGGGGCCCTCAGGACCCCAGGGCAGGCTGAGGAGAGGCGGGAAGGACCCGCTCCACGCTCCACCCTCTGACACCTTCGCGCCAGCAAAAGGCGGCTTAACTCCTTGCTCCGGAGTGAAAATGCGTTTTAATGGTCTCGGGGGCCCCAAGGACAACCACAGGGCTGTCACACGAAGTAGGCGGCCAGGGCTGACATCTTGTCCTTGGGCCGCCGGGGGCTGGGCTTGCCCAGGGGCCGCCGGCCCCGGCCCCGACCCCGGCCCTGCCGGCGCCCCGGGCCGCCGCGGTGCATGGGGTGGCAGGCGGCCGCGTGCTTCAGCTCCACCAGCTCCTGGAACACGGGGTCGCAGAAGACGCAGCCCGTGTGCTGCGTCTCGTCGCCGGGCAGCGGGGACTTGGCCTTGTTGAAATCCACGTCGAGCAGGGCGGCCTCGCAGGCGGCGCAGGTGTCTGCGGACACGCGCACGCGGTGCGCGTTCTCGAAGCAGTGCGCCACCACGTTGCACCGGTTGCAGGCCACCTTCCACTTGGGGCCCGAGGTGGGGTCGAGCACCAGCACGCCGCTCTCGCACTCCACGCACTGGCCGATGCCCAGCATGCTCAGCGAGTGCTGGCAGGTGGGGTGCGTGCACTCGTTGCAACCCATGCCTGAGCGGGCGTGCGCATGCGTGCGCGGGGGACACCAGACAACTCAGGACCCGCATCCGCCGCACCCACCCCGCCGCGCCCCTCGGCTCGGTACACCCCTGTCCCTCCCATTCTCTGCCCTGTACCCTGCAGGCCCCCACCGCCTTCTCTCGGTCCCTTGAGCTCCAGGATGGCCCTGGCAGGGAACTCTTCTCCGCCTCCCTCTGGGAAAAGGCCCTTGCCCAAGCCTGCCCACCACCCCCTCCATTCTCTGCTTATCTAAAACCTTCTCAACCTTCAAGTCCCTGCCCGGGCAAATACTGCTTCCAGAAAGCCCACCTGGCTGACTCCAGCCAAGGCCACGGGCCCTTTGCTTTGCTTCCCCAGCTCCCTGTGGTCCTCCTGTCCCTGGGCTATGTGGGAGAGTCTGCTGTTCTGGAAACTGCTGAGGAGCAGGGATGGAGCTCCCCACCCACACCCCCTCCTGGTAGCTGGACCTCAAGTGCTTCCCTAGGCCCCTTGGGCTCCCTGCACACCCAGGGGATGAGGGCAAAGGCCTTACACCCCCTGCACCCCATTTCTCATCTGCGATAGGAGATGATGACACCCCCAGCTGCGAGAGAGCGGGCAGAGCCCCTGGGCCTGCCTTCAGACTCCTGACTTGGTGTTCTCTACTGCCTGGACACGTGGTTTGGGCATATGGCCTCCGCCCTCCAACAGTAAGCCCCGGCACAGTGAGAACAGCCACTGGATAGCAGACCCCATGCCAGGCAGGTGCCACAGATCTGCTGCTTCTGTGTCACCCCGACCAGGTGGCAACGCAGCACCCCCTGCCCAGACCAGACTGACTGTCCAATTAAGACTTGGAGAGAAGATGCAAGACCAACCAGCCGGCAGGTGCCTTAGAGAGCCACCCCCCCACACCATGGGCTCCTACCTCAGCTCCGGGAGCTTCTGAGAGTGAGGTGAGGGGCTACCCCCCACCCTGGTGCTAGTCTGGGGTAGGCGCTGAGTTGAGATGCAAAGATCCAGTGTGTGTGTGTGTGGGGGGCAGGAGGGACAGGGGAGCGGCTGGACCCCAGGGCATGCTCTCACCTTTCTTCATGTCTCTGAAAGGCGGGTGGTTGTAGCAGTAGGGGCACAGTGGGTAGCTCTTGCCCCGCGAGCCTGAGGACCACAGAACCAGCTCAAAGTCGTCCAGCGGGCACCGGAGCTCCTTGTAGAGCTTGATGGTGCCGTTCTGGGGCAGCGTGTAGGTCTCGTCACAGTGGGAGCAGTGCAGGCGGCTTGGCTTGGCCTGTGGCCAGGGGAGGCACGGTGCTGTGGGGCCTCTCGCCTGCCCGCCTCTACTTCCCCTCCCTGACATGGAATGTGCTGCACTCCCAGCCACCGCCATTCAGATAGGGCTCCCCTCACGCGTCAGGCCCCGAGCTCCCCGTATGAGGATGGACAATTCTAAAATCCCTCCCGTATGTGAACATGTGTGGTGGCAAGTAACGTTGGGCAGTGGGTTTGAGTGGTTTAGCAGCTGTGGGTTCCAGGGGCGACAGGGAGATTCCAGGTGTTTGTTGGCAAGGCTGCTTGAGGCCTCCGGATCGCTTTTGTGGGGCAGCCAGGAAAAAGAATAACTTCCTGGATGATGGAAGGCAATGCAGAGGACTGCAGAGGGGACGGGACTTGCCCAAGTCGGCAGCAAGGACGCTGCAGGCAGAGGAACAGCTGCAGTGCCTCCCCGCAGCTCTCCCCACCCGTCTGCCCACCCACTCCTGCCCACCCACCTGGATGTACTTCATGAACCGGTGGCACTTCCCACACCGGGACAGGGGCTTGCCTGTGGCCGCCAGGGGCGAAAAAGATACCTCCATCAATTCGTCCATGCCTGGAAGCAAAGGGAGCCCAGCAGGGTCACAGCGGTCCCCAGGCGGGGTGGGGGGGATCCCTGCCCTCAGGTGCTCCAGTGGCCAAAACAGATGCTTCAGTGTGCGGCAGGCCAAGGAGGCCGGAGGAGGCTGCTGCATCGGGTCAAGTAGGTGAGTGTGACCCCTCCGGAAGGGTGGACAGAGGCCCCAGGCCTGCAGTTGCAAGCTGGAAGCTGAGGCACTGGGACTGATTAGGGGAGGTCATGGGCCAAGGGGCAGGAGGGAGGCGGCCCCTACCGGCGATGGAGTCGACGAAGTAGTGGAACTTCCTCTTGAAGATGTCTAGGGTGTGCCCCAGGACCTGCTGGTAGTCGGCCTTGCCCTGGGCGATCAGGTTCAGCTGCTTCTCGACCGCGCTGCGGATGGTGGGCAGCACCAGCTCCGCGTCTGCCAGCAGGATGGGGGTGGGGGGCTGCTGTGAGGTGGAGGCCCCCACCTTAGCTCCGGCCCACCCCCAGCCTCCCCTCGGTCACCACCGCCAAGAGGCCCACCCGGAAAATCCCGTGCGGAGTGGCCCGGCCAGCCTCTGTGTCCAGGACCATGTCGCTGACTAGCTCCTGGCAGGACCCGGGCTGGCTCCGCGCTCCTCCATCCCCCCTCCCCGGGGCCTCACAGGACAAGCACCATAGCCAGGCCTCTAGGCCTAGCCAGGAGCTAGTCTGTGGGGAGGAGCCCCTCATTGCACATGTCCATTCGTCCATCCAGGGCACCCTGCCCTGCTCTTGGCGGGTCCTGGGGGTCCCTGGAGCAGCACCCTTGCAGTGGGAGTTAGAGGAGTGTGTGTGGAGCTCACTGCATAGCCAAGGCCCACCTGGAGGAGGCTGTGAGCTGACAGCGGCAAAGCCAGGCCCAGGCACCTCTTTCTCTTGGGAGGTGAGGGACCCACGGCCAGGAGGGGTCGGGGGCAGACCGACTCACCGATCTTGTAGTAGCCGTGCACCAAGACGATGCCGAGGTTGGTGGGCCTCAGACGGCGCCCACTCTCCACAGTGACGTAGTTCCGCTGGCAGATGTTGTTGATGTGCACGGGGATGCTGGCGTCTGTCCCTGGGAAGCGGGAGGCGAGTTAGCCCCAGGCGGCCCGTACCTTTCCTGCCTCCCTCGTTGCACCGCGTGCTTAGCCCCTTCGCTGCTCTGGCTGCCCGTGGGAGGGAGGTGGACGGGCACCGGGCGCCCTGCTTTTCATGTGCTGAATGCAAGGGTGGCCCTCACAGCACTGGGGGAGTGACTGTCACTTTGCAGACGAGGACACGGAGGCTCAGGGAGTGTAAGGAGCTCGGCTGAGGTCACGCAGCTGGCTCTGCACCTGCTCCCAAGTCAGCACTCAAGCTGGTAGGTGTGACCTCATGGCCTCTCCTGCACCACCGCCCCCTTTTCCAGCCGGGGCTCTTTCACACCTCTGTGCCCTCCTTTCCTTTACCCACTCCCGCCTCTGCCCCAGTACCCACAGCAGCTGCCAAGGGCCAGGTTCCCCAGGCATCTTGGTCTCCTCACCACCTGTGCTGCTTGCCTTAACATCGCCCAGGGTAGAATATTCCAGAAAGGGAGGCCAAGCCAGGGGAGACAGAGAACTGCCCCTCCCTCATTGTGCACAGCGCCTCTCAGCACCTGGCAGCATCAGTGCCACCTCGGTTGTTTTTGACACCACCACACCCTGCCACCTTTTGCCCACGTGCTCGGGCAGTCAGGAATCCACCACCTTGAATGACCACGCGATCCCTTTCGCCCATCTCATCTGTGTGGATATCACGGATGAGCTGCCAGATGCCTGTGCAGAGGGCACATCCACTGGCCCACAGGGCCAGACACTTTAAAATCACAAGCGATGGATGGGATTAAATCTTGTTGAACCGAGAAGCTGAGTCTGGGGGTGAGGATCGCTGGCTGGGAATGGGGAGCCCCTTCCCCAGGGGCTGACAATGCCCCTGCCCCAGAACCCACTCCAGGGTCCTGCCCAGACCCATGCTAAGAGGCAGGTGGTGGGCCTCAAGGGGTTCCAGTGAAGACCCCTCTTTTATTGCTTCCCTGGGTCCCTAAGGTTCCAGAGACCACAGGCCACTACAAGCCAGCTCCCAGGGTGCACCCCTCACCCCCTGAAAGATGTCGTCATGACTGCTTCCTCACCCTGAAAGCCTCCTTCTTAGAAAAGGCAGGGTTGAGGATAAGGCATTCTAGCTGGGATGGCATCAATCAAAGGGACAAAAAGTAAATGAGCATCTTGCATGCTTGCCAGACATACACCTGCTCATTCCCTCCCAAAGCAACTCTGAGCAAGAGCGTCACGTGTGAAAAAACCAGGGTTCAGAGGCCAAGGGGCTCGTGGGCCGCACGGAGCTCAGAGGCCGAGGGGCCTGCAGGTCATGCAGCCCACGGGGATGAGGCTGGGTCAGGACCCGGGTCTGGTGGCTCCGAGAAAGCATCCTGCCCGTTGCTGCCCTAGGCGTCTCTAATCCCCCTGCCCCACAGTGCCACAGCGCACAGGGCCTCCACAGCTCACCCCATGGGGCATTCCTGCCACAGCCCCGATCAGCCCCAATCACTGCCCCAGTCAACAGGGCTGCCCTCAACTGTCTCCTGCTCCTTCAACTGGGGAAGTAGCAGGAAAGCGTTTTTGCTGGTCTGGACTGCTGCCTAGGATGCAGGTGCCAGGTACCGCAGATGTGAAGAGTTCTCCCCGCCCAGGTGGGGGGTGCTCCTGTCACTAGGGAGCGGGGGGGGGGTGACCCACACTCAGAGGCTGAGATGCTATGTCAGGCCCAGCAAGAGCAGCCCAGGGCCCAGGGCTCCTGCCAAGGCCACTGACGCCTTATCAGACCCCAGATGAAGGTGAGAAGCTCCCGAGGGACCTGGTGGACTGACAGCTAATGAAGGGGGTTGGGTACATGGGCCCCCTCCAGGTCCATGGCTCTCCAGGGCTTGTCGACTGGGAAGGTCTGGGCAGCCAGGAATGTGCATCAAGGACTGGGCAGTACTGTCAAGAGTGAGTGCTGGAAACGGGGATGGGTCCCAGCCCCTAGGCCTGGGGTCTTGGTGGGACTACCCACGCCCCATGAGGAGCATGCTTTGAAGTCTGCTGCCTGTTCTTACCCCAAGAACTTCTGCTCATTCCCACCACAGGGTTCCCACTGCTCTGGCAGGGCAGCAGCTCTTGTGAGAATCGGGGTCCCTGTCACTCAATTACAAGACAGGCACCAGCTAGCTATGTGGACTTGGGAGGGTAGATTCGGACCCAACTTCTGAGGTGGGTGCCAGCCCCGCAGCGCCCAAGGGTGTGGCGAGGGGCTGCCCACAGAGGCCTGGCGGGCTCGCTGGACTCAGCCTGGGCCACCAGCTCCCAGATGCTGTACAGCACACCTGTCCCAGCGGATGGGCTGGGGTCCCGGGCGGGCACACCCACCGATGCCGTGCTTCTCCATGAGTGTAATGAGCTCAGCCTCCGTCAGGTAGTCAGGGGGGCTAGTCTGCTTCTCCAGCATCTTCACTTCGCTGATGGGGAAGCTGTCGCCCCTCTGGCAGGTGGGCAGGCTCTCCTCCAGGGGCACGCTCTGCCAGGGCATGATCTCCGTGAAGCCTGCACAGATGGAGCCCCCCCGCCCCCAGGTCTGAGGAAGCCTGTTCAGCCCGTGAGGGCGGAGAGGAAGAGGGCTGGGGTCGGCGTTGTACCTGGTGAGATGACAGTCCTTCCCGAGCAGGAGAAGTGCTCGGGCCCGATCCTGAAGGAGATGGAGCTTTGCAGGTACTTGCAGTCAGCGCTGACTGTGGCGATGAAGTGGCGGGTGATGTACTCGTACAGGCGCCAGGCATCGCCCCCTGGGATGGGCCCGGGAGGGAGTCACCCTGGGAGCTCGGTGGGGTGCCCCAGCTCTCAGAACACCTAGCACCCAGCTCCTCCACCAGTGCTCTGTGTATGGGCCCTCGTGGCTCCTTGCCAGGCCTTCCTGGGTGAGGCCCCAGCCTTTGGTATGCAAGGCCAAGGCTGGGCCTGCCCCAGCACAGGGAGGGAATGTGGGGGTGTCCTGGACCTCGGAGGGCCTTCCTCTGCTGTGGCCCCACCTCCCCTGCCCACATCTGCTCCCACATGGGGGCACTCTGCCTGTTCTGCCTCCACTGTCTAGATGCACACTGCGCCATGCAAACTCAGAACCTGCAGAGGTGACGCCTGTCTCCATCCCAACATGCTCCCTTCCAGGGCTGCCTTCTCCCTGGTCTCTGACTGGGGGGAGGTGGAAGGAGTTCCTATCGTAAAGCCCTGTCGCTCCCCATCTGTGTCCTGTCCCCCCCACCAAAGCCCTCCAACCTCTTGCCTGGCCTTGCTGCCCCAGGGCCTTTGCACGGCTGCCTGCCCACACTGTACCATGGCAATGGAGCACAATGGTGGCTGTGCTACTTTAGCTTCTCACCCCCCAACCCCAAGGCCTGAGGAGTATGTGTGTTTTGGGAGGGGTGGGGGGCTGATACCTAATTCGGCCTCTGTGGCAGACCTCATGGGAGTGATTGGGGGATGGTCCCCGGCATCATGGCCTTTCCGTGGGCGGTTGATGCCC
Organism: Cabassous unicinctus; assembly: GCA_029593785.1. Classification (NCBI taxonomy): domain Eukaryota; kingdom Metazoa; phylum Chordata; class Mammalia; order Cingulata; family Chlamyphoridae; genus Cabassous; species Cabassous unicinctus. The sequence continues at coordinate 2,206 of JAQZBX010088122.1, read as the reverse complement.
TCCGCTAACAGCTGCTTCACCTGAGGGAGAGAAGACAAGGCCAAGTCTGAGTCCAGGCCTGGTTGCTTGCCTGCCAGGAGGGGAACTGTGGCCAGTTTGGGGTCTGGCCTCAGAGCCTGAGCTGCTGAGGCCTCACGGGCAGTGCAGGAACCCCCTTGGCCGGCTGCAGCTCACCGTGTCGGCCCAGTAGGGGTGGTTGGCCTGCTGCCGCAGTGGGCCCTTCAGGTCAAAGTTCTCTGGGTAGTGGGTGGTCTCGGTCCGCGGGTAGCTGATGTAGCCCTGAGTGTAGAGCCGTTCCGCGGTCTGCATGGCATGCTGTGGCCCCAGGCCTGTAGGAGACGGGAGGTGTCGGCCAGCCTGGAGTGTGCGGGGGCCACGCTCCCAGCTGGGGTCCTGGGGAGGGGTGGGGACTCTGAACTGGCATCAGCCAGGAGCCGCCGGCTGGGTACCTGTGCCCATGCGGCCTTGTCCTGAATCAGGTGGAGGGCTCAGGACAGGGAGCACGACATCGCAGCACACTGCTCGTCCTTTCTAGCCCACAGTGTCACCCTTACCGCGCTGGGGGCCCTTGTGGTGCCTCGCTCCCACTCGCGGCCTGAGGGCTGTGGCCAGGCCTAGGGGCTTCGAGGTCAGGGCCAGTGCCCATCTCTAGTTCTGAGTCCCCAGGGGCACCCTGTGCCCTCAGCACTCCCAGGGCTGTGGCGGATGGTGTCCTGTCCCCTGCAGAGACATGTTCAAGCCCTCAGGCCTGGTCCAGTGGGTGTGAAATCGTTTGTAAATGGGGTCTTAGAAGATCCTACTAACATGAGGCCAAACTCAATCAGGGCCTTAATCCCACATGACTATAGTCACGATAAGCATGTAACTGAGAAGTTAACAGATGTGTCCAATAACTTGTATCAGGAGCTTACTAATTTGTATTAGGCACTTACTAAGCTTCTGATATAATGCATGGTGCCAAAAGTAAATACCAGTAACTGCGATAGCTCACTGAACTCTAGCCTTGATGCATGTTAGCCTGGCGAAGTAGCCAGAAGCCGGTATCTGTAACTATTGGAACTTGTTCACCTGTAACGCAGGTGCCTTATTTCTTTGCTGCTGATGCAATTTTCAGTAACTGTAAAATGTTTACCCTGTAACTGGGCAGTCACGAGACAACTTGTGACTGGACCTGCTTGTATCCCCTTATCTTGTTGTGCAACTCTGAAGGCAGGTACCCTTGCTTGTAGCTCCCTTAATGATTACTAAAGAAGTAACGTGAGCCAGCCCAGAACTGACCGCCTTGCTCGTTCTCCTGAGCCTGCCTGCCTTTGTTTGACTACTGTACAACATGGGAGGTTTCTCCAGGTCAGGGCAATAGATTGAAGGCCCAGAGGCCCGCTGATCTCCTTGCTCTGCACTTAATTTCTCTCTTTGAAGCCCTGATGTCACAGAATTGGCTCTTCTGTGTGCATCGGGCAGCTTGCCTACACCTTGATCGGAATCAAGCAGAGGAAATTTGGATATGATAAGAGCAAGGAGGAGACAGAGAGAAACCGCCAGGTGACGGAAGATCACTGGCAAGCTCACCAGAACGCGACAGATTTTGGAGAAGGCAGGGCCTGTCTAGCCTCCCGAACCATAAGACAGTATGTTCCTGTTGTTTAAGGCGACCACTGTGTGGTCTGTCATAGTGACTCTGGCAAACTAAGACACGGACCACAGCAAGTAGAGGGATGGTGCGTCCTCCTGCTACACCCTGACCAGCAGAGGCTGGTACCAGCTGGCCATCACCCAGTCCATGCTACCCTCCTGCACTGCCTCTGAGGGACACTGATATTTCCCAAGGCCCTGGGCTTCTGGAAGCAGGGGAGGCCGCCACAGCAAATGCCTGGAGGCTACCAGCTGGTCAGAGACTGCCAGCTTCCCAGCCCAGCCCCTTTTCACTACTGAGGAAACGAGGCTGAGAGCCCCTGCTCCGGCATGTTCCCAGCCAATGGCAGGAGAGGGGCCTCAGGCACCAGCCCCACACTCCTGCACCTGGGATGCTGCCCTGAGACTGATGCCAGGATGACCTTCTCACGCAGTGACACACATCATCACTGTTGTTAAAATGTACTGCTAGGTTGGGGGACGGATGTGGCTCAAATGGTTGGGTGTCCGTCTCCCATATGGAGGGACCCAGGTTCGATCCCTGGGACCTCCCGGTAAAAAAAAAAAAAAAAAA
>JAQZBX010088121.1:0-12779 GCA_029593785.1 Cabassous unicinctus | reverse complement strand
TTTTTTTTTTTTTTTTTTTTTTAAGAGATATATTTATTCCCCCCTGCCCCCATCTCTTTGGAACTTTAATTTGCATTTCCCTAATGACTAATGATATTGAGCATCTTTTCATATGCTTATTGGACATTTGTCTATCTTCTTCCAAGCCCTTTTCCCATTTTTAATTGGGTTGCTTCACTTTGGATTATTTATCTTTTTATTGTTGAGTTTTAAGACAGCTTGGTTTTTAAAGCTGATTTTAAATGTTAGCTTCATCTTCCCTCCCTATTTCCTTTGCTCTATTGCCATCAAAGTATTCTATTGCCACCATATAGTTTTTTTTTGTTCTTTTTTTTTTTTTACTTTATTTTGTACATTTAATAATTGAAAATATAAACAATTAAAAACTAAAAAGTAAATACAGATGAATAAATATATACATTTCTCAATTAAATGTAATGGATACATATAAAAATTTTTTTGAATCAAACAGTATTTTACACAATGTATTTGGTTCATAGTAACACATTCATACAGTATTTGTCCTTTTGTGTTTGGCTTGCTTCGTTCAACATAATGTCCTCCAGGTTCATCCATGTTGTCATATGCTTTATGAATTCATTTCTTCTTAAGCTGCATAATATTCCATCGTGTGAATAGACTAGAGTTTGTTTATCCATTCGTCTGTTGATGGATACCTGGGTTGTTTCCAGCTTTAGGCAATGGTGAATAATGTTGCTATGAACATCGGTGTGCAGATGTTTGTTCATGTCACTGTTCTCATTTCTTCTGGGTATATACCCAATAGTGGTATTGCAGGGTCACGTAGCAAGTCTATATTCAACTTCTTTAGGAAGTGCCAGACAGTCCTCCGTAGTGGCTGTAACATTCTGCATTCCCAACAACAGTGAAGAAGTGTTCTTATCTCTCCACATCCTCTCCAACACTTGTAGTTCTCTGTCTTTTTAATTGTGGCCATTCTGATAGGTGTGAAATGATTTCTCATTGTAGTTTTGATTTGCATCTCCCTAATCGTGGGTGATGTTGAGCATTTCTTCATGTGTTTTTTTGCCATTTGTATTTCTTCTTTGGAAAAATGTCTATTCAAGTCTTTTGCCCATTTTTTAATTGGGTCATTTGTCTTTTTATTGTTGAGTTGTAACATCTCTTTATGTATCCTGGATATTAAACCCTTATCAGATATGTGATTTCCAAATATTTTTTCCGATTGAGTTGGCTGCTTTTTCACCCTTCTGACAATGTCCTGTGAGGTGCAATTTTGAGGAGGACCCATTTATCTATTTTTTCTTTTGTTGCATGTGCATTGGGTCCAAGAAACTACGACCTACTACAAGGTCTTGAAGATGTTTCCCTACACTTTCTTCTAGTAGTTTTATGATTCTGGCTTTTATATTTAGATCTTTGATCCATTTTGAGTTGATTCGTGTATAGGGGGTGAGATAGGGGTCCTCTTTCATTCTTTTGGTTATAGATATTCAGTTCTCCCAACACCATTTGTTGAAGAGATTGTTTTTTCCCATTGGCGTGGGCTTGGTAGGTTTGTCAAAAACCAGTTGACTGTATAGGTGAGGGTATATTTCTGGGTTCTCAATTCTATTCCACTGATCAATGTGTCTATCTTTATGCCAGTACCATGCTGTTTTGACCACTGTAGCTTTGTAATATATTTCAAGATCAGGCAGTGAAATGCCTCCTACGTCGCTCTTCTTTTTTAGAATGCTTTTGGCTATTCGGGTGCACTTACCCTTCCAGATGAATTTGGTAATTGCCTTCTCTAATTCTGTAAAGTAAGCTGTTGGGATTTTGATTGGTATTGAATTGAATCTATAAATCAGTTTGGGCAAGATTGACATCTTCACCATATTTATTCTTCCAATCCATGAACACGGAATGTCTTTCCATTTGTTTAGGTCTTTTTAAATTTCTTTCAGCATTGTTTTGTAGTTTTCTGCATATAGATCTGTACTTCTTTGGTTAAATTAACTCCTAGGTATTTGAGTCTTTTTGTTGCTATTGAAAATGGAATTTTTCTTCTGATTTCCTCCTCAGGTTGTTCAGTACTAGCATACAAAAACATTGCTGATTTTTGCGTGTTGATCTTGTATCCTGCCACTTTGCTGAACTCATTTATTAATTCAAGTAGCTTTGTCGTGGATACTTCAGGATTTTCTAAGTACAGGATCATGTCATCCGCAAACAGTGAGAGTTTTACTTCCTCTTCTCCTATTTGGATACCTTTAATTTTTTTTCTTGTCTAATAGCCCTAGCTAGAACTTCTACTGCAATGTTGAATAACAATGGTGACAGTGGGCATCCTTGTCTTGTTCCCAATCTTAGAGGGCAAGCTTTCAAACTTTCCCCATCGAATATGATGTTGGCTGTGGGTTTTTCATATATGCCTTTTATCATATTGAGGAATTTTCCTTCTATTCCTATCTTTTGAAGTGTTTTTATCAAAAAAGGATACTGGATTTTGTTGAATGCCTTTTCTGCATCGATTGAGATGATCATGTGGTTTTTTTCGTTCAATTTGTTAATGTGGTGTATTACATTGATTGATTTTCTTATGTTGAACCAGCCTTGCGTACCAGGAATAAATCTCACTTGGTTGTGATGTATAAGTCTTTTGATATGCTGTTGGATTCGATTTGCAAGTATTTTATTGAGAATTTTTGCATCTATGTTCATTAGAGAGATTGGTCTGTAATTTTCTTTTCTTATAGAATCTTTATCTGGCTTTAGTATTAGGGTGATATTGGCTTCATAAAATGTGTTGGGTAATTTTCCCTCCTCTTCAATTTTTTGGAAGAGTTTAAACAGGATTGGTGTTAATTCTTTTTGAAATGCTCGGTAGAATTCACCTGTGAAGCCATCTGGTCCTGGACTTTTCTTTGCTGGGAAATTTTTGATGACAGAAACAATCTCCTTAAATGTGATTGGTTTGTTAAATTCTTATATTTCTTGTAGCGTCGGTGTAGGTTGGTTGTGCGTTTCTAGAAATTTGTCCATTTCATCTAGGTTGTCTAGTTTGTTGGCATATGGTTTCTTATAATATCCTCTTATAATTCTTTTTCTTTCTGTGAGGTCATTTGTAACTTCCCCCCTTTCATTTCTGATTGTATTTATTTGCATCTTCTCTCTTTTTTTCTTTGTTAGTCTTGCGAAGGGTTTGTCAATTTTTTTGATCTTCTCAAAAAACCAGCTTTTGGTTTTGTTGATTTTCTCTATTGTTTTTCTGTTCTCACTTTTATTCATTTCTGCTCTAATCTTTATTATTTCTTTCCTTCTGCTTGCTTTGGGATTGGTTTGCTGTTCTTTTTCTAGTTTCTCTAGTTGTTCAGTTAAATCTTTGAGTTTAGCTCTTTTTTGTTTTTTAATGTAGACATTTAGAGCTATAAATTTCCCTCTCAAGACTGCCTTTGCTGTATCCCATAAGTTTTGATACGTTGTGTTCTCATTTTCATTTGTTTCAATATATTTACTGATTTCACTTGCAATTTTTTCTTTGACTCACTGGTTATTTAGAAGTGTGTTGCTCAGTCTCCACACATTTGCGAATTTACTTTTTTCCTATTATTGATTTCTGGTTTCATTCCATTATGATCTGAGAAGGTGCTTTGTATAATTTCAATCCTTTTATATTTATTGAGAGCTGAATTGTGACCTAACATGTGGTCTATCCTGGAGAAAGATCTATGGGCACTTGAGACTAATGTATAACCCACTGAGTTTGGATGCAGTGTTCTGTATATGTCTGTTAAGTCTAACTTATTTATCATATTGGTCAAGTTCTCTGTTTCCTTCTTGATCTTCTGTCTAGTTGTTCTATCTAATGATGTTAGTAGGGTGTTGAAGTCTCCAACGATTATTATAGAAATGTCTATTTCTCCTTTCAGTTTTGACAGTTTGTCTCATATATTTTGGGGCACCCTTGTTAGGTGCATAGATGCTTATGACATATCTTCCTGGTGAATCGTCCCTTTTATTAAAATATAATGGCCTTCTGTATCTCTTATAACTTTTTTGATCTTTAAGTCTGTTTTGTCTGATATTAATATAGCTACCCCTGCTCTTTTCTGGTTACTATTCATGGGGAGTATCCTTTTCCAACCTTTCACTTTCAGCCGGTTTGTATCCCTGGGTCTAAGGTGAATTTCTTGTAAGCAGCATATGGATGGCTCATGTTTTTTTATCCACTCTGTCAGCCTGTGTCTTTTGATTGGGGAGTTTAATCCATTCACATTTAATGATATTACTGTAAATGCACTATTTACTTCTTCCTTTTTATTCTTTGGTTTTCATATGTCATCTTGTTTTTGTCTCTCTCTTTACTCTTTTGGTTATCCTTTCTGCTATTCTTTCTTCTATAGTCTCCTCCAAGCCTCTTTCTCCTGTCTTTTTCTTTCAGGTTCTAAGGCTTCCTTTAGTATTTCCTGTAAAGTTGGATTATTTTTTGCAAACTCTCTTAGTTTCAGTTTGTTTGTGAATATTTTATACTTACCTTCATATCTGAAGGACAGTTTTGCTGAATAAAGAATTCTCGGCTGGCAGTTTTTCTCTTTCAGTTTCCTAATTGTATCATATCACTGTCTTCTCACTTCCATGGTTTCTGAAGAGAAATCTGCGCTAAGTCTTACTGGAAGTCCCTTGTACATGATCGTTTGCTTCTCTCTTGCTGCTCTGAGAATTTTCCCTTTATCCTTGACATTTGACATTCTGAGTAGTATGTGTCTTGGTGGAGGTCTATTTGGATTTATTCTGATTGGGGTATGGCGTGCTTCTTGGACATGTAAGTTCATTTCTTTCGTGAGAGTTGGGAAATTTTCAGCTGTTATTTCCTCAAATACTTTTTCTGCCCCTTTTCCCTTCTCTTCCCCTTCTGGAACTCCCATGACACATATGTTGTTGCATTTTGTGTTGTCATTCAACCCTGTGAGCCCCTGCTCAATTTTTTCCATTCTTTCTCTCTCTTTTCTTTTCTCTCTTAAATTTTAGCTGCTCTGTCTTTGGTGTCACTTATTCTTTCTTCTATCATTTCAAGTCTGCTGTTGTATGCCTCAAATGTGTTTTTGACCTCACCTATTGTGTCTTTCATTCCCATGAACTCCATTACTTTTCTGTTCAGGATTTCAAATTCTTTGCATTCGCTCAATGTCTTCTTGATGTCATTTATCTCTTTAACTATATTGTCTTTCAACTCATTAATTTGATTTTGGAAATTTGTGCTCATCTCGCTGATTAGTTCTCTCAAATTCTGCATCTCTTCTGGGACTTTGTTGTATTCCTTTTCTTGGGCCATGTCTTCTATTTTCTTAGTATGGCTCGTAATTTTTTGCTGGTGTTTAGGCATCTGGTTAGGATGTAGTTTACTCAGATGCTCAATCTCTTTCTCTTTTATAGGGATTTAGTGGCAGGAGGCTGTGAGTTACCGCAGCTCTTTGATTTTTGGCTCAACTTGGATTGTTAGGATTGTCAGGATTGTCCTGCTGGTTGCTCAAAACTGGGCAGTGGACCCAGTAAGTGGTTGTAGATCACTTCCTAGGGCCTTGGGCAGGGAGACTATAGAGGCCAGGAAAAGCCTCTCCTACTTATTTTTTATTTTCTTATGTGCACTTCGTTGGTCTACCAGGAGATGGTGCTCTTTGGCAGCTCTCAATTCAATGCCTTATCGGAGTGTATTTGTTGTGACACAGACCAGATCAATGTGATAGAGCTTCCTGTCTGGAGGCTAAGAGCCTTGTAATTTAAACTTTCTAGACAGTTCTCCAGCCTTCTCTGGCAGCCCCCTCCCTTTTCCCAGCTAGGAAATATTTCCACTCCGTTCTGAGTCCTCAACAATCAGTCCCTGTTAGTAGAGGAGGAGATTGGGAGGTTTGTATATCTTTAGCCCCTTGCAGGCTCCAAGGCAAACAGTGGCGCAGCCCCACCCGGCCTGGAAGGGCTCTCCGGACAGGGCAGACCAAACCTGGGAGTCAAAAGCCAAGTCATCCCTGGCTCTCTCTCCCCTCTCCTGTGGAGTCCTCAACAATTAGTCCAGGCTAGGAGAGAGGGAGATTGCAAGGGTCAGATTTCTCCAGTCCTTCATAGGCTCCATGTGGTCCTACCTGGCCTGGAAGGGTCCGTGGGGCTCTGGGGCTCCGCAGCCCAAATTTGCTGGTCAGAACCTGAGTCATCCTTAGGCTGTGTCCCTTTCTTTCCCCTTTCTTGGATGGTAGATCCCTGGAGCCCACTTTGTCTGTAGTGGTAGGCTGAGAGGCTGGAGAATTCTAAAGAGTGTGGGGGAGGGTGCCGGCAACAGCAGCCGCTGCTGGTTCCCACACAAGGTTCTGTCGTTGTGATTTCCCTCTTTTGTCCCTCTCTCCTCTGGGTGGTGTGCAGCCTTCACCTGCTGTCCTAAACCCTAGAAGATTTTTTATGGGGCTGTTTCAGCCTGTCCTCTAGCTATTTTTCTGGAGAAGAGACTCCCATGTCTTACTAGTTCGCCATCTTCCCGGAAGTCCTGCCACCACATAATTTTTGTGAATATTACATGAGCACTCAGTGATCCACTGAGTAAATATATTAGGCTAAATTGTGAGCTATTATGGCCCCATAATTCATAAGGCAAAAAGCTTTTTACCTTTTTCCATTCTGGGAAGTAATGGTGCACTTATTATTATTTTTTAAAGATTTATTTATTTATTTACTTTTATCCATTTTAGCCCCTCCCCTCCTTCCCCCCTCCCCCTGTTTTTGCTGTTTTATGTCCATTCACTGGGCAATTCTCTGTGTCTGTTTCCTGCCCTCTCTTCTCATCCTTCTCCTCCTGTCTTCACCGGGATTTGATCCTGGGAACCTCTGATGTGGGAGAGAAGTGTTCTGCTATCTGCACCACCTTAGTTCCTGGTTTTTCGGTGTGTCTTGTCTTGGCTCTCCCTTGTGTCACTCTCGTGGTTCATCAGGGCCTGATGGTGCGCCCACGCCTGATGGCACACCCACGCACCTTCTATATTTTTCTTTATTTTACTGGGAGGTCCTGGGGATTGAACCCAGCTCCCTCCATGTGGGAGACAGACACCGAACCATTTGAGCCACATCCACCCTCGCAGTTATTATTTTTCTTAAAAAAGACGAGCTAGACCGTTGAAAAAGAACAAAAATAAATAACTTTTTTGTTTCCTTTTAGACATTTGCTTCATCATTGTTTCCAGGCTTTGATGGATCATGGTGTAAAAGTTGCTTCAGTGTTGGCCTACTCATTCAGTAGACGGTGCTCTTATATAGCAGAATCTGATGCGGCAGTAAAAGAAAAAGCCATTCAAGTTGGCTTTGTTTTAGGTAAGTAATAGCAAAATAGAGGGGTGTTTTGTCCTGTGACATAATTCAGAATTAAATCTACAAACAATTATGGATTTCCCTAGGATTTTCCCAAAGTCTATATAAGGAGGTCATAAGAAAAACATCAGGAGAACTAGGTGTACTACTAATAGTGATATATTGAACATTTAACTCTGCCAAGACTATATTATGCGTTTGAATGCTATCCTTCTAAATTTTTATGACATTCCAGTGAAGTGATGTTATTAATAGCATTTTGCAAATGAGGAAACAGACCCACAAAGGTAAGTAACTTGCTCAAGTCATGTATCTAGTAGTGGAGTCAAATTTAGAATACTGTGTCTGTCTGATTCCAAAGCATGTCTTTCTGCCATGTCATGCTGCTAACTACCTCTTTCACCAGCTTACTATCTGTTCTGGCATGGGACTTAATCCTTTTGGAGCCTCAGTTTTCCCATCTCTTATTTGAGGGTAAATCTAAATTTGTTCATGGGTGATGTTCTGAAGATAATGATAATGTAAATATGTAAATGTAAAAGCATTCTGAAAAAGTTTTATATGCTATACATAAATTGTTTAATGTTTGTTTAACATTTTCATAAATATAGATCAAGTATATTTTGAGCAATTATCTATTTCTTTTTAAACTTTTTCTTTTGAAAAGACTGTAGATTCACAGCAAGTTACAGCAATATTACAGAGCCCCTTGAACCATTCCTTCAGCTTCCCCCATTGGTGAAATCTTATGTAACTATAGGACACTATCAAAACCAGGAAATTGACATTGGGACAATATTATTAACTAGACCACTGACCTTATTTAGTTTTCAACAGTTTTTCATGCACTCATTTGTGTGTGAGTGTGTGTGTGTGTGTGTGTGTGTGTGTGTGTGTATGCTTGGTTCTGTGCAATTGATTCACTGTAAAGGTTCTTATAATCACTACCACCATCAGGATACAGGACTATTCCATCACCACAGACTACCTTTCATCTTTGCCTTGTCACGTTAATGTGTACCTGTGTATGTTTTCTCTGTCACATGAATGTGCACGTGCACACCTATTCTTTGCCAACAACTCTTCATGATGGTTTTCTTCAATCTCAGACTAACTCTTTGTAGTAATCATAAGCAGTTTGCAGGAGGAACATCTGAACATTCTTTTCTGAGAAGAACCCTCAGCATTTATCCTTTGATATCCCTATGGAATATTAATTGTAACAGAATTATGACCAAAGAATGTCTTTAACAATAGAGTGTGATCTTGATGAATGCCAATGATGACATCCCCTTAGTACTAGATGGTTGTGTAAAAATCTGGAGGAGAAATTTGTTATCAAGGAACGTGAAAGGCAGGAAGGCTAGTCATTAAGGTCCTCTGCCATCTATACAAAAACTTACACCAGGGAAGTGGTAGATGTGGCTCAAGCGATTGAGCTCCCACCTGCCACACTGGAGGTCCCGGGTTCAGTTCCTGGTGCCCCCTGGAGAAGATGAGCAAGACAGCGAGCTAGCTCGATGAGCTGGCATGGCAAACTGACACAACAAGATGATGCAGCCAGAGACACAAAGGAAACACAATGAGAGAATTGACAAAGCAGGGAGCTGAGGTGGCTCAAGCGATTGAGCGCCTCCTTCCCACGAGAGGTCCCAGGTTTGGTTTCTGGTGCCTCCTAAAGAGAAGACGAACAGACACAGGGAGCACACAGCGAATGGACACAGAGAACAGACAGTGAACACAACAAGGGAGGGATAAATAAATAAAATAAATCTTAAAAAAAAAAAAAAAAAAACTTACACCAAATTTAAGTTGGCCGTTTAATGAGCCATTAAATGACTCATTAATGGTCATTGTAATGAGCAAGAAGATAGGACCAAATCTTAACAAACTCATATTATCAGTCTTAATCCCAAAATGGTGAAAGTAGTGAAAAACTTTATATATGTGGCAGAGATAATTTTTTTCTCATCACAGCTTTATTAATTCACATACCATATAATTCACCATTTAAAAGTATACAATTCAACAGTTTTTAATATATTCAGAGTTGTGCAATCATCAGTTTTAGAACTTTATCATCACTCCATAAAGGAATCTTGTGTCCATTAGCTATCACTTGCCATTTTCCCCCAATGCTCCCAGCCCTATGCAAACACCAGTCTACTTTATGTGTCCATAAATTTGCTTATTCTGGACATTTCATATAAGTGGAATAGTATGATATATGGTCTTTGTGACTGGTCTCTTTCTCTTGGCATAAAGGTTCATCCATGTTGTAGAGATAGAATTTAATATAAAGAACTTTTAGCCAGTCTATAATGAGAACTAAAAAGACTAAAAGGGAAAACGAGGGTATCATGGACATAGCAACTGTAAGCAGCAGCTACCACATCTAGGGTTGGGGAACCAAGGGAATTATTAAAATTTTTAAGTTGTAGGACATGCTCCAAGGAGCTGGGATGCTGCTAGGCTGGTACTGGTGCCTCCAGAGTTCTGAGAAGGGGGCCCGTGAGTCTAGGACCTAGGCCACTAGGAGAGGAGCACCTGGCTGGCGCTGGTGTCTCTTGAGTGGGTGCTACGAAAGTGTTACCCAGTGTTAGAAAAACTGCATCTGGAATTGGCTTTTGCTTACTGGAATGAACCTGCCACTGGCAGGTTCGAGAAGCTTTACCCTCGGGAGTTTCTGTCAGCTTGTCCATGCTGACAGAATAAGAAACAAACAAGGACTGTCCCTTATTGCTCCTCCAGCCTTACAGATTCCTTTTAGTGCCACCTAGTGGTAAAGCTTCGCTGGGAGCCAGCTGGCAAGGGAGAAATGTGGTTTGCAGAGCCCTAGTCCCACATCATAAAACAGAGTTTGGACGGTTGGGTTTGAAGTTGAGAGGCAAATTACCAGCACAGCACACAATATGATGGCATGTCTAGAAGGGAATGGTAAATATATATATATAATAACCTCATTATTCTAGTCACTTGGTAAAGGCCCCAATAATGTTCTAATGTACAGTTCTTGCCAAGTGATAAAATATTTGTTCGATTACATACAGTGTTTTTTTTGTGTATGTTTTTTTTTAAATATCCATAGTGCATAGGAACACTATTGATTTATTTTTTATTTTTTTATTTTTTATTGTAGGTAACAATCATTTTTCACAATACAAACCAATATTTGTAAAATGATATATAAATATATATGTATATATGTACATTTGCTTACATAAATGTTACTTTTTATATATATATTTTTTAAAAGGTGCTTAGATTACCTAAATATAGCTTTAATTAATCAGAAACATGGATCTGAGCAGAATACAATATTTTGTTGACTCTGATTGTAAGATACCATATTTTTTTGTGCTATCAAGAAAGAAAGAATGCTGCCAATTATCATTGTAAGCTACTGTCACTTTTAAGATATATTCTAATTTCAGAGATTTTAAAATGTGAAAAAAAATATGTATTTTAAGATTGAAGAAATATGGTTTGTTACTTTCTGTTTTCTGGTTATTGTAACTAATGCTGAAGAATACCATCAAAGTATTTCTTCTAATAGCTAAAGTAATAGAGTAACCATAGGTTTAGGCCCTGAAGTCAGATTGTACGGATTCGGTTTCCACTTATTAGCTTGTAAACTTTGGTTTCTCTGTGTCTCAATATTTTTATCTATTAAATAAGACAAATAATAGTATTTATGTTGAAGGTATGCTGTGAAAAGTAAATGAGATAATTTGTATGAAGCAGTTACCACAAGGCAAAGTGGTTTACACAATGTAGTAAAAATGTATTAAATGTTAACCAATAGGTGTCATGATCTTCAAAAAAGATAGACAATATCTTGAGGAAATTAAGCCCAGTGCTTTTTGAATACTGGAGGACAGCAATGAGATGAACAAACATATCCTCTATAATATGCTGCTATACTAAGAAGATTAAGTTTATTTAAATTTATTTATCCTCTTTGGGATTGAGTGTTCTGTCTTTCCATTGGGGAGATGGAAGAGTTATATGTACCTTTCAGGATGAAAATATTAGGAGAATCATTAGAATATAGAACATAATTAGCTGGAAAGTGTCACCTCTTAGGCCATGGAGTATTCTTAAGGTCTCATCATTGGTTGTAATTTCCCTAGTTTGAGACTTTAAATTTTAATGTCACAATTAGTATCTTTGTTTTGGGCTGAACCAGGACTTTAATATTATTTTTTTCTAATTTAGATAATATTCACTGTAAGCAATGTCAATTTCCTTTACAAGCGATTTATTAAATATCTAAAGTTATTGTTTTTCTTGTCCTTTAGGTGGCTTTCTTTCAGATGCAGGCTGGTACAGTGATGCTGAGAAAGTTTTTCTGTCCTGCCTTCAGTTGTGTACTCTACATGATGAGATGCTTCACTGGTTTCGTGCAGTAGAATGTTGTGTGAGGTAAGTTGCGACAGATCCTATTTATAAGCTTTAATGGAACTTAATGGCTTTTATAGTGTTGGTTCTTCTACATGTACTTCAACATTCAAATTAGCATTTAAGGTGACATTTGTATGTCACAGTTTCACTAATATGGCCTCCTGTCTCCCTTCTCCAAAATATGGTTAATGTGCTATTGATATCTTGCTTGGACTTGAGTATTTTGAACCAGACTGTGTATCTTATATATCTTTAGCTTTATCATAGAGCTTGTTTATTCATTTACTCAACAAATATTTATTGACTGTTTACTATGTATCAGGAACTGTGGTAGGCACTAGATGCAAGGAAACTCAAGAAGTGTACTTTTGTCTTGGGTTTTAGTTGTTTTTGTTTTTTTTTTTTAAGATTTATTTGTTTATTTAGTTATCCCCCCCTTGCTGCTTGTGCTTGCTGTGTCCATTCGCTGTGTTTTCTCCATGTCTGCTTATCTCCCCCTTGCTGTGAGGTCCCGCTGCATCAGCCCACTGCGCCGCGCTGGCCGGCCTGCCCTCACAAGGAGGCCCGGGAAGCGAACCCGGGGCCTCACACATGGTAAACGGGGGCTCTGTCGATTGAGCCACACCCGCTTCCTGTTGTGAAGTTTTGCTGCATCAGCCCACCGGGCCGCACGGGCCGGCCTGCCCTCACAAGGAGGCCCCGGGAAGCGAACCCGGGGCCTCCCATATGGTAAATGGGAGCTCTATTGATTGAGCCACACCCGCTTCCCTGGGTTTTAGTTTTTACCCCTACTTGGTTAGCATTTCCGGACTTGTATACAAGATTACTATTTTATTTATAAATATTGTTTCACTTGAATATATATATATTTTTTCTGCCCCCCGAGATGGCTCCCTTGTCTGTTTGCTTATTGTTTGCGCTCATTGTCTGTTTGTTTTTTCTTGAGGAGGCATCGGGAACTGAACCCAGGACCTCCTATGTGGGAGGTGGGTGCTCAACTGCTTAAGCCACATCTGTTCCCTGCTTGTTTTTTCTCATTGTCTGCTTGTTTTTTTTTTTTT
>JAQZBX010088120.1:0-12778 GCA_029593785.1 Cabassous unicinctus | reverse complement strand
ATATTTGTCATACTGTCTGGGCCATGAATCCAGCTTGGCCCAACCCTTCCTTACCTTGGAATTTAGGTACTAAGCTCAGCCCTGAAACAGCATCTCCTGTCTAGACCTGTTGATTTCCATCTACACATAAACATCTCAGCTGTCATCTAAAGAACATCAGAGAATCCCAGTACTGATAATGGGCACCACCTTTGATACCATATTATTTGTTACTTTTCCCCATCTCTGTCTCATTAGCTATGTAAGACCTTTATATTCTGCTTGTACTCTGCATTTCCAAAACCAACAAACAGTACAGAAAGGTAGGGTAGACATGCATCCCTTCTCATATATTTTCATTATCTCATGTTAAACATACCTGTTATGTTTGTTTCCAATGCCTAAAACAGTTTTCATGTGCATTTTGATCAGCTTTAGAGTAGTTTATGATTGCAGGGGAATTCTTGTACCTCTTACATTGTCATGGCAGAAGCAAAAATCTGACCAAAGATTTTGAATCTCTTCTGATTTAAATGACAATATAGTTTGATGTTCTAGCTCATTATACTTTTTCCCTATATTTGTTATATTCTTTTTTCTTTTCATGGATATTCTCGGCATTTTTTGCCTTATTAAAGGTTATCTCTTTATCTTCCTTTCTTTTGGATAAATGTTATTCAATTTTTTGCTTTTAATTCATTGTTTTAGTTTTATTATTTTATGTTTCTGACTTTTAAGTTGAAGTCACTGATTTTCCTCTAGCACCTAGACATGACTGATTAATTTTTTAATTTTGGTTACCTGTTTAATAATACAGGAATACAATAGCTCCCATTTTTATCTGTGAGCCACTTTATCTTACCTGTAATACTAATAAATATTCATATTGCTCTCCATTAAATAAATATTCTAGAGTTAAATAGTTACTTCCTATTTGAACAAGAAAAACATAAGTTTGTGGCTTTAGTTTTATTTATTGTTAATTTTCAAATGGAAAACTATTGCAGTTTTTATACTTTAAATATTAATTTTAAAATGCATTTTTGTTAGTTAATGTAGTACTTTAGGTTAAACTTTGAAAATTTATTTACGTTCATGGATTATTGTATTAAGTATTTATAAATTACTCATAGATGATAGAAAAGAAAGTTTCAAATATTGATTTACATATTTGAAAGGATGAAATATGTCATTCAGAGTTCAAAAATTGGTGGGAGGTGTTTCACTGATGAATTAATTAGACACTAGATGTGTTTTGCTCATTTTGCAACTTTACTTTATTCATTTATTCAGTAAATATTTTATTAAATATCAACAATGTACCAGATACTCATACACAGTATAGCAAAGAATAGATCTTTGTCCCCTTGGGCACTAAATTCTAGGTGAGAGATGCAGAGAAATATATAGAAGTAAGTGATATGCCATGATTAATGTGAAAAAAAAATAACATTATAAATAATGAAAATATCTTTATGTAACTGTGGTAAGAACAGATTCAAAGAAATAAAATACAAATTTTGATACATATGATGAAACCAATCTATTATTCTTTATATATGATTAGGACTCACAAGAAAAATATCAGTCCAAATACTTTTCTTGTCATCACTTCAACGATGTACTTGAGCCCACAATGGTGAAAGATAAATTGAACAGAATTTGTAATCTCAAAGTATGATTTCATTGCTCAGCTCAATGATTAAAAGCTCTGTGTAATGTTAGGTCCACTGTCCAAAATTCACTTCTCTTGAAAGCAGCAATGCATTTCAGTGTCCAAGCAGACATGATGGTGGAGGCCAAGTAGACTAAATAAAAAGCAATACTTATAATGATAATTTCCTTTAAATATTTCAATTTTGGTAACAAATGAAGCAGACACAATTGAACCTTTATCATCAAATGTAATTACTTATTTCTGAAATGACCAATTATTGCCTCTGAAAATTGATATTATACCCAAATCATTAAAAATGCATGTGACCATAGCTTTGAAGCAGGCATTCCATACTTTAGCTACATGCAATATATTTGCTTTTTGATTAGTAATATGCATGCCACATTATATCTGGCTTAAATCCAGTGAACCATATTATAATTGAAAGAGCTTTAAGCTGGGTTTAATGATCAGCTTCTACCTGTTCATATATTGAATTAATATAATTTAAGAAATGTTACCTAAGTTACTAAATATATATTAATATAATTTTGGGGGTGCCAAAAGAAAAGTTATACAAAGTATGCCCAAATCAATATTAGCACTTATATTATTATAAAGAGAAATTATAAAGAGAAAAAGACTGTGCTTCTAAAGGAATTTAATAGGAGTGGATCGATCTTTAGAAATTAATTTAAAGTAGCTTCATAAATAACGTTTGTTTTTTATTTTTAAAGGAGCTTTAGATTACATAAATGTTACATCGAAAATATAGAGGATTCCCATATACCTCACCACCTCCCCCTCCCACACTTTTCCTGTTAACAATATCTTTCATTAGTATGGTACATTTGTTACAATTGATGAACATATATCCAAGCATTGCTACTATATTTATGTAATGAAAACATACATAATATTTTAATAAAAAGCAGAAAACTACAGATCTCCCTGACTCAACATTGTAACTCAACAAATTTTGTAAAGGAGAAGAAAAATAAAAGCTATCATTTATTGAGCACTTTCTGTAGGAATGGGATTTTGGGCACTGCATTGTTTAATTTGAACTATATCATGGTATTTGCTTAAACAGCCTAGGAAACCAAGACATGCACATTGCTTTATTTAATCTTTATAGCAACTCTCACAGCTAATGCATGCCAGAGCTAGGATTTAACTCTATGTCTCCTTTTATGTGCAAGTACTCTTCAGTCATATATTGCTTCCTATTGTACCATGGCTTTATTTTGCAACCATCTCCTGCCTTCATGATGAAATGAAACAAAATGTGATTTTTGAGTATTCTTAAGCCATTGAGATAAGAGAAGAGACTATGAACCAATGCTACTACCGCTGAGACTATAATACAAGTACTTATCTGAAAGGGTATTTAAAGGGTATGCAAAGACCAATAGTATGCTATCCTCAATATACAATTTCTACTGTTTAATTCCTATAAGAGCCAGAATACAACTGAACAAGACAAAGGCATATATTCTGATAATGGACATTCAAAATATAAAGTGGTAAATTGGGACAGAAACAACATAAAGAGAAGAAACAGATGGATGTGGGAGCAGAGAACATGCATGCTATTAAAATAAATTGGTATTTTAATAGCAGTAGGTTATAGATATAAGTTCTGTAATATAAACACCAGGATAATCACAAATAAATTATTTGAAGAATATACAGGAACAGAAATGAGAAAGGATCAGTCAGATACATTTCAAAAGTTCAGCTATACAGAAAAGGGATTGTATTAAAGGAAAAGAAAGGTACAATTCAGTTGTTTTAACCCACAGGAGAGCTCCAAAAGGAAAATGATCCAATTACCATCAGATTCTAAACAACAATATGATGATTTCTTCAATAATAAAATGTAAATGAATTTGGAATAATGTACTACCTGTTTACATTCGTTGAGTGAATAGAGTTCTTTTACCTCTTATACAAAATGAAATCGTAGAAAATAAAACATATACTTTAATGCTATATAAGAAATCTTAAGATATGAGACATAAATTTATATGATAAGCTCTGACATAGGTTGGTAATTAAATTTTCTGAGGCTCAGTTTATTATCTTGGTAATGTAATCCATATTAAATTGCAACAGATTAGTAAATATGATCAACCATAATAATGTTGTAGCACAATATATTTCTTGTAGAATCTAGCACATAGTTTTACAGGGATCCAAATTATTTATACTTCTTTGTCCAAATTATGAAATGTTGTGTTTAGAGTGAATAAAGTATAAATTTTGAGCTTTTAAATGGACTTTTATCCAAAGAGATAATGAAAGTACAAAAAAATGACAAAACCATGTAGAAACGGAATATCAAATGTAAGGCTCTGGAGGTCTTCCTAAGTGTTGTAATTTTGTTAATTCAGAATACTAACATATAATTTAATCAGAAGGATTAATAACACACCCACAAACACCAACACACCTTGGACTTATAAAAATATTGGAAGATAAAGGGAACCAAAAGATTTTTTCCTTTTTCAATTCTCTAGGGGCTCCTGATGGGCTCTTTATCCAAAATACTTTTGAGGACCTATATGTTGGGCTGGTATACAACAAACAAAAATGTCATTGACTATAAACTATCTGAGGATAAAATATGGTGTTGTGATGAGGAGTTGACGTATTTTAGAGAGAGTGTAAGATGGGCTACAATGAAAGGGTGACATTGGTAAAAAATTTGAAAGAAATGATGAAATATGACATTATAAATTCATTTCAGTGAC
The DNA here is from genome assembly GCA_029593785.1 of Cabassous unicinctus. Classification (NCBI taxonomy): domain Eukaryota; kingdom Metazoa; phylum Chordata; class Mammalia; order Cingulata; family Chlamyphoridae; genus Cabassous; species Cabassous unicinctus. Next base: position 8,386 of record JAQZBX010088120.1, on the reverse strand, counting down.
TTAGTATAAAGGATAAGCAGACAATAAACATTATTAGACATTTGAGTAAACGTTCTCTTTGAAAGAGAGAGGAAAAAGAAACAAATACTAAAAATAAAATTGAACAAAATGTAGACGAGGCAGGCAGAAGAAGAATGCATAAGGCAGAAACACTGGATGGAAAGTTGAAAATACAGGAGGAAATTCTATAGGATACAGGTCTCAGAATTTACTGTTACAGCAACAATATGGTCTAAAGTGCAGAGACTCACTTAGGAAGGCAAGATTTGAATAACTGTGGGGTTGAAGGAACTCAAAGTAGAAGGTGTTCATGAATCAAGCATAATCTGAGCAATAAAGTAGGTCATACTAAGATATATTAAGGCCATCATAAACACACAAGATGATTTCTGAGTGTGAAACTGGAAAAATCACTTTGACCAGTCCCTAACCTACATCTATAACCTCCCTCTGTCCATAGTAATGCATACAATTGTGTACCACAATCAAAATATAGAACATTTCCATTAAAGAATTACAATTAAAATTCATAAAATGTTATCTCTTGTGCAAAAGGATGAAAAGAACAAACAATGTTATAAAAGTTACTAAGAGCAGAGCATAATACACAGACATAAGACAAAAAATGACTATCTCAATTTATGATATTAAAATAATATAAAATATTTTTAAAGATTTTTTAAAACTGCAAGAGAATGAAGTCAATCTGAAATGAGAATAATAGCCATCAGGACATGAAAACATCTTTCAAAGGACTCATAAATTAACTGAAACAGAGTAAACAAATCAACAATAATTTAAAAATATATGAGTGAGTAATCAGCATAGAAAACATAGTTAATAAAAGAAAAAATGGAAAGGACAGATATGAAAAAAAAAGACAATGATTTTAGAGAAGCTGACAGACCTAAAAAACACTAAACTACAATTTTCAAAATGCAAATACAACTTAACTCCTACAAATATAAATTGAATACATGGAAAATGTAAACATAATTCATTAATAGAAGAGTCAGTAAGATGAAAAAACTGATTATTCTGATTCAAAGAGTATTTAAGTAATGGGGGGTTAGAGAATTTATTACAAAATATACAACAAAAAAAAAGGTTTTGATTCATTTTTAATTTTTTAAAGATAATGTGTATATAGGCAAGTCCAAATGTCATAAGTGTAAAGATGAATGTATTTTCAATATTTGAAAATAACCTTTAAACAGGACCAAGGTAAGAAGCAGAACATTGCCTCCCCTTCTGCAGCAAATATTAATTTATGAGGTAGGTGACATTAAAGTTAGGATTATTTTGATATACATGCATAAATATACCATTCATATGTGCCATATATGAATTTTGACAAAATAACAATTGTACAACCACAATCACGTTATAGAACATTTATCACCCTAAAAACTCACCTCAACCACTTTGCTGTCAGTATCTCCCTGTACCTCCTCTGCTTATAACCACAGATGTGTTCTCCATTGTGATACTTTTTTCTGTCCAGAATGTGATCTAAGGGGGATCACATTATATGGCACCTTTAGACTGGCTCATGCACTCAAGCATAAAGTATCTGAGATAGACTGTATTCGTAATATATCTGTAAATTTTTCCTATTTATTGATTAGTATTCCTTTGAAGGTATGTACCATGGTTAGCTTGTCCCTTCATTAACTGATGGTTGTGTGAGTGTATCAATAATGCTATATATAATTAGGCATACATATATTTTTATGTGGACATGTGTTTTCATTTTTCTTGGGTAAATAACAAAAAGTGAGAAGTCTGGGTTATAGGGTAAGTGATTTCCCTTCACAAGAAACTGTCAGATGGTTATCTCAAGTGGCCACATTGTTTTCCATTTCTACCAGTAATGGTTGAGTGTTTCAACTGCTCTGCATTCTTTTAAGTACTTTGTGTTATCAGTTATTATTATGCATTTTTATTTTTAGCTATATGAATATATTGTGGTCTTAAATTGTATTTATCTATGATGAATGATATTGAGCATCTTTTCATGGGCTTAGATGCCATCTGGGTATCTTTATTGGGGAGGTGTCTATTCATGTATCTGAAAATTTTCAATTGTTTCCTTTTATCTACATATTACTGAGTTTTGAGAGTTATTCATATATTATGGATACATGTTCTTTGTCAAATACCTGTTTAGCAAATATTTTCTCAGATTCTGTGACTTGTTTGCTTATTCCCTCAGCAGGGTCTTTTACTGAGCAGATTTTAATAGGATGAAATACACTGAATCCAGTTTTCTCCTATGGTTCATGAATTTTGGGTTTATTCTAGAAAATGGGACTATCTCATGGCCACACAAATGTTATATTATGTTTACTACATAAGCTTTGTAGTATTCGGTTTCATATTAAAGCCTAAATTCTAGTATGAAAGAGTTTTTATATATGTGAAAAATGATGAGTTAATGTCTCACTTTTGGCAAGATTATTCAATTTTTTGAGCACCTTTAAAAAAAGACTTTTCTTTCCCCACTGATATTCCTTAAAATATTTGGCACAAAATAATCAATTGACCATGTATGTGTGAATTTATTTCTGAACTCTGTATTTGGTTCCATTTATCTAGATATTTCACTTTTCACCAATACTGTATTCTGTTGATTCTTGAACATAATGATAAGTCCTTAAATCAGATAATGTGAAGCTTCCAGCTTTATTCTTCTTTTTAATATTTTTAATAAAATTTCAATGAATTACATCATTCATACATAGTCATTTAAACAATGTTTATGGTAAAATTAGTGAATTTACAAAACAAACATGCATATCATTATACAAGGTTCCCATATATCTTCCCACCACCAACACCCTGCATCATTGTGAAACATTTCTTACAAACTATGAAAGAGCATTGCCAAAACAACACTATTAACCTCAGCCCATATCTTACACTTGCTGTACTTTTCCCCCAACTGTCCCAATCATTGATATCCTACATCAGTATTATATATCTTTTATTATTCATGAGAGAGAATTCTCACATTTGTCCTGCCAATCACAGTCCATCATCCACCACTGGATTCCCTGTGAAATACAGTCCCATACTTTGTACTATCCATTCAAACTGTAAAATTTCAAGTAAAAGCATTCTAAAATTGACTGAGGTGATGACAGCATAACCCTGTGATGAAAATGAAAGCCACTGACAATACAGTTTCTTATTTATATTGAGTAGTTTAGTTTTTTATTTTTTCATCTAAATTATAGAACCAACTTCTCAGTTTCTGAAAATTTACACTTGGTTAAATTTAATTTGGGTTGCTTTGAACCTATAGAGCAAATTGGGGTGGCTTTTAATTAATAGATTTCTTCCAATTGGAGTGCCACTTGGTATCATATTTCTTTATTTCTTTCATTTAAATTCAAATGCATGGCCAACATTACCTATGTACTAAGTGTTCAGCAAAGCATCCACGTGCTTTTCAAAATTTTCCAAGAATTTCTTATTAACATAGAAGCTATAGTCTATAGATTAGTATATGGGATCACCAGGATAAGAAAAGTCCATACAAAATAGAAAACATGTTACCTTTATCTCTACCAGTTTTCAAATACTCTAATGTTCTATCATATATGGCCCCAACTCTACTGTTGATACTTACTATCCATAAGTTTACAATATTCTTTATTATTTCCTCTTTGAAATGTAAATGAGCTAAAATTTTAAATTTTGGCATAGGCTATGTTTTCATATTATTTCATTAAATACATGTTAATGGAAATTTTAAGAGAATTAGAAAGGTTATATTACCAGGAAGAGGAAATTGGATTTCAGGTTTAAGTTATTAACTTAATGGCACACAGCTAATAAGTTTCAGGCTAGGATTACTTACTGTACAATTAGATTATTTGTCCAATCTTATAGCATATGATTTTCCACTGATAAATCTTCATTTCCAAGAGGCTAAACTGTATTCATGTAATCATTTATATCATGTAGTTTGATGTTGCAGAAGCATTAACTTGTGTAATATAGGGGAAAATCATCTTGTTGCTCTTCTGCCCAGAAGAGGAGTATTCTCCTTGTGCATTCCTTCTGAAATTCAGTAAGAGCTTGATAAACTATAAAAATAATCCAAATGCATAATATGCATAGTGAGCCTTAATTAAGTGAGCAGTTCAGTCCCATTATTTACCAAGAGAATCTGCAACTGTAAGTGAGTCCCACCCATCAGCCATATGGGATCGAAGCCCCCTCTCAAAGAAAGGTAGAGTGGGCATCACCATCCCAGAATCCTCAGGATTTGGGAATAAAATATGGACTAGAGTAGACTTACTGGTATTCTACTATAGACTTATCGTGATTCTAGCATTCGAAGAAATTATATCATTGATATGAAGACAGTGGCCACTGGAGGTGCTGTAGTCAGGGAAAGGGAAAAAGGTGCAATATGGGGGCATTTTCAGGACTTGGAATTGACCTGAGTGACATTGCAATGATAGATACAGGCCATTATATATCTTTCCATAACCTACAGAATTGAGTGGGAGAGAGTGTAAACTACAATGTAAACTATAATCCACTCTTAGTGGCAATGCTCCAAAATGAGTTCATCAATTGCAATGAATGTACCTCACTAATGAAAGAAGTTATTAATGTGGGAAGAAGTGGGAGGTGTGTGGAATGGGGCATATGGGAATCCCTTATATTTCTTTATGTAACATTTTATGTAATCTAAGTATCTTTTAAAAATAAATAAAAAATATATATTTTTAAAAAGGAAAGGATTTTGATCACTTACACAATTATTTTAGAATCTATTAGCCTGTATCTCAAACCAGGGTATATGCTTTAATATTTAAATTAGAGATCAGGTGCTCTATATAGAGTTGTATTAACATTTGAACCATAAGACTTCCAGGAAATACAGTAGGGTGAATAGGAAGTGCTCTCTACATATTTAGATCTATAGAGTTGTAAATTAGGACTTTGCTTTAATTTTCTTGATTGAAGATAATAGTCCAAAAAAGTACTATAGAAATAAAGACTCTAAATAAAAATTAGGTAAAATTTTAAATTGAGAAATGATTATCTTTCCAATTTCTATTGGCATATGTCAATTCAAGATAATAATTTTTGTGATACAATATAAATGCATTTTAAACTTATTTCACCAGCTAACTAATTTATCTAGAGTCATTTTTAGTTTGTATGTTTTATTTTATGGTCTATTAAGTTTTATGGCTTTAAAAAATATTCAAAGATGTGAGGCTATTATTTTGCATTTTTATAGAATATAAAAAATTCCAGAATTTTGATATGTCACATTAGTATGGTCATATCATCTAGTGGAAAAAGCTTAGGATTTAGAGTCAGAGAAATCTTGGTTTGAATCCTTGTTCTGCTAGTAACCAACTCTGTGGGTCTTGTCAAGTTACTGTACAAAGGGTGCCAGTTTTCTCAACATAGAAGACAATACCAAATTATTTAGTTTGTATGTTGCTTTTGTAGATTATGTAAGGTAATATACAAAAAAAAAAATATCTCTACTGCTAGTAGCCACTTAATAATATGTGGTACCTGATATCAAAGCTTTCCTTTTTCAAAACCTCAGGGTTTGTATAACTGCTCCCGTGGATGTCTAATACTTTTTTTTCCAAATATATGATTTGGAATTGATTTTATGTTTAGTCTTCCAGTTTGATCATTTTTTCCCTCAAAGTCAGGATGTATATTTTTTCTATCTTCTATCTCTTCTTAAAGTGAATTTGGCTACACATAAACATAAATATTTTAATATTAATTAAATATTAGTTAACAGAGAAATACCTGTTTGAAGAACAGATTGGAAAAAATGGCTAAACCTCATACATTTTCTCTATCATGTTTCCACATCCTTACAGAGATGCTGAGAATTTCTCTATAGGGCCCTGTTTACTATAAGATATACCTTCATTTGCAAACTAATATCTTGAACTACAGACAAGATCAGAGACAGCAAGAGATGCCAGGATATTATATTGTCAAGAATACCAGGGAAATTTAAGCAAAACATAGTATTATTTTGCTGATATGTCCAAGAACAAAGTTTTTGACAGAGATGCATTTTCTTGAATAGCATAGTAAGTTGTGATTCATTGAGTTTAATCTCAATAGTATGATATTCTAGTATCATATGATAAGAATATGTACAACTTAAAGAGGAAATATTTATCTTCTGGTTTGTTGCTCTTTCATTGCTCAATGTCCTGATTTAAAAAAACAATTATATTAATATAACTATTTTTTACATTAATTACATTTGAATTTATATTTCAATAGTATGCAACATCCTTCACATATAATCAAGAACTTAATTTAATAAAAATATTTTTATAGGTCTCAATCTACAATGACCTCATGGCCATGAAATTGAAGTTGAACTTAGTCAATCTTAGTTATTATTTGATTGAGAAGGATGAAGTTACTTTTCGAACTACCTTGTCATTCAGGGTTAAACTGAGATTTCATAAAAGGTTTTTGAAGCTCTTCATCTTCCACAAATGTTTTGTCTCAGGCATACTGTGAAGTGTAGAATTGTAATATTGCTTCTTTGTATTTAGCTAATTCCTGTTTTTCTTTTACCACTCCAGAAAATATTTTTATTCTATACATCTTGTAACAGAGAGACCAGGGTGGAGGGGAGAAACAGGGAGAAAGTGAGAGAGAAAAAGATACAGGGCAAGAGAGAGAAAAAGAGACAGAAAGAGGGCGAATGGGAAAGAAAAGTTAAGTGTAGAAAGAAGAGAATGAGGAAATTTTTGTAACAGAATTTTTTAAAACAAAAATATATTAATACATATTTGTAGTATTAATTGATACATTATAGTCATTCAAACAAAATTAGAAATTATTATAAAATTTGTTTATTGTGTGATTTTATCAGCTGTGGATAAATTGAATTTACTCAGAAATGAGAATTTAACTTAATTATATATTGTACTCTAGATTCTCTAAAGAGTAAATGAGACTTTTTTATTCTGTAAACCCACATATATGAAACTATTTATGCTATGTATTAAAAAACCTTTCACCAGCATGTATTGGGGTCTCCTTGGGAAAACAAGACTTGTTATTCCAATGATTTTAAGCTGATCTGATCATTCTATTCTTTATATATATAACACATTTTTTTATCCATTCTTTTGTTGATGGGCACTTGGGTTGTTTCCATGTTTAGGCAATCGTAAATAATATTGCTAGGGACATCGGTGTTCATATACCTACCTGTGTCTCTGCTTTGATGTCTTCTGAGTATGTACCTAGACATGGGATTGTTGAATAATATGGCAGTTCTATATTTAGCTTTTTGGAGTTCTGCCAAACTGTCTTCCACAGTGGCTGTACCATTTTACATTCCCACCAACAGTGATTAAGTATTCCTATTTCTCCACAACCTCTCCAGTACTTATATTTTCCCCCCATTTTTAAATAGTGGCCATTTTAGTAAGTGTGAAATGATATCTAAGTGTAGTTTTAATTTGCATTTCCCTGACAGCTAATGATGCTGAGATTATTTTCATGTGATTTTTTTTGTCATTTGTATTTCCTCTTTGGAAAAAATGTCTATTCAATTTTTTTGCCCATTTCTTAATAGTTTCCTTTTTCTTTATATTGTTGAGTTTTAGGATTTCTTTATAGATATTCTAGTTATTAAATCCTTATTGGATATGTGGTTTCCAAAAGTATTCTCTCATTTATTAAGCTGTCTTTTCAGCTTCTTGAAAAAGTGCTTAGAAGGAAAGATTTAATTTTGAGGGGTCCAATTTATGTATTTTTTCATTCATTGCTCATATTTGGGTGTAAAGTTGAAGAATCCTCTGCCTACCCCAGAGTCATGAAGATGTTCCCCTATATTTTCATCTAAGAGTTTTATAGTCCTATTTCTTACATAAGTCTTTAATCTGTTTTGAATTAATTCTTGTATAAAGTGTAAAATAAGGGTCTTTCATTCTTTTGAATATGGAAACCCAGTTCTCCAGCACCATTTGTTGAAAAGACTGTGCTGACCCTGCTGAATGCATCTAGCAGCCTTATCAAAAGTCAATTGAGCATTGACATGAGGGTCTATTTGTAAAGTCTCAATTTGAATCCATTGATCAATGTATCTATCTTTATGCCAATACCATGCTGATTTGGCCACTCAGGAAGCATGAGTCCTCTGACTTCACTCTCCTTTATGAGGATATCTTTTAGCTATTCAGGAGCCCTTTTCCCTTCCAGATAAATTTGGTAATTGACTTTTCTATTTCTATAAAGTAGGTTGCGGAATTTTTATTGGAATTGCATTGAATCTGTAAATCTATTTTGGGTAGAATTGACATCTTCATGATGTTTAGTTTTCCGATCCATGAGCTCAGAATACTCTTCCATT
>JAQZBX010088119.1:0-12784 GCA_029593785.1 Cabassous unicinctus | reverse complement strand
AACACACTTTGACAAAATGAACACTTACACATTCCATAGAAGCCTGCCCCAGGTGTGCCCTGTCCCATGTATCACCCCCTCCACATCCAACACCCTATACCAGTAACTGTCCCATGCCATATTTGCCAGAAGCACATTCCCAACATTGTACTTTTGACCACAGACCTGCAAATCCCCAGAATTCCCTGCCCACTCCTCAGCCCTCCACTCAGTTCCATGGATAGTCCAACCCAATCCCCTCAACCTACTTCCCCTCACAGACCTGCACAGCCAAACCCAATCACATCACTGCACCACTGTCAGGCTCACCCACTGCACAACTACACTGTTCCAACTTATTGTAGATTTTGCCCATATGGGTATTGGCTCACCACCCCCTACTCCCTTTCTTTTTCCTGAAACTCTATCTTCCAAACTCTAGCTCTGTGAGTCTGCTCAATTTGTTTAATTCATAACAGTGATGTCATTTAATATTTGTTCTTCAGTTTCGGGCTTACCTCACTCAATATAAGGTCTTCAAGATTCATCCATGTTAACCCATGTGTTAATCCTACATTCCTTCTTACAGCTCAGTAATATTCCATTGTATGTATATACCACAGTTGGTTTATCCATTCATCTGTTGATGGACATTTGGATTGCTTCCAACTTTTGGCAATAGTGAAAAATGCTGCTATGAATATTGGTGTGCATATATCTGTTCATGCCCCTGCTTCAGTTCTGCTGAGTATATGTACCCAGCATTGGGATTGCTGGATCATATGGCAGTTTTGTATTTAGATTTCTGAGGAACCACCAAATTACCCCCCACAATAGCTGCACCATTCTATATTCCCACCAACAGTGGATAAGTGTTCCCTTTCCTCCACATCTTCTCCAAAATTTGTAGTTCTCTGTTTTTTTTTAAAAAAAAAAAAAGATTTTACAGATACATATTAATAAATCAAACAATTTATACAAAGTGTATAATCAATGGCATTTGATATAATCACATAGTTGTATGTTCATCACTTCAATTATTATTAAAACATTTTCATTATTTCAATAATAATAAAAATAAACAAAAAAGAGAGAAAGAAAAAAATTCCTCACCTCTCACTCTCTGTTTCCCCTGCTGTATGTAGCTGTTATTTCTGGTATTCTTGCACAATTACTTGCTTATTAAGCAATTTTATTGAGGTATATTCACATAATATATGATCTATCAAAAGTGCACAATCAATGGCTTTTTTTTAGCAGTTAAATTGTCCTCTATTGTAAAATGGTAAAATAAATGGAAAAATAGATGGAAAGAAATCATTCTGGATGCTGGCAAAATGTGTTTCTTTCTCATGCTTTCCTCATGTCCCTTCACCTTCAAGTGGAGTCTGGAATCCTTCTCATGCTTCCAATCTCTCAGACAACCTCTTCTTCCCACTTCTCTGCATTTCAGGCTCATGTGATTCCACGGCAAAACTCCTCCTCTTTATTTATTTTTTATTTTATCACAATATATTTTTTAAATTTTTTAAAAGACACTTAGATTACATAAATATTACACAAAAAACATGAGGGATTCCCACATACATTCCTTACCCCTCATGCATTTTCCCACATAAACAACCTCATTCATTAGTGTGGTACCTTTGTTAAAATTGATGAACACATTTTGGTACATTGCCACTGAGCATGGATTACAGTTTACATTGTAGTTTACACTCTCTCTTGCACAATTTTGTAAGTCATGACAAGCTATATAAAATGGCTTTTATATGTCATTGCAATGGCATTCAGGACAATTCCTAAGTCTCGAAAATGCCCCATATTACACCTGTTTTTCCTTCTCCCTCCCCTCAGAACCTCCAGTGGTCACTTCCTCCACACCAATGATAAAGTTCTTCCATTGCTAGAATCACAATAAGTCTATAGTAGAAAACCAGTAAGTCTACGCTAGTCCATCGTTCATTTCCCAATACTGAGGATACTGGGATGGTGATGCACAGTCCACCTCTAATTCAGAGGGAGCTTAGATCCTGCATTAGTCAGCGTTCTCTAGGGAAACAGAATCAACAGAAGGTACATGTAAATAGTATGAGATTTTATAAGAGTCTCTCGTGTGACCGTGGGGGTGCATAAGTTCAGGTTCCACAGGCAGGCTGCAAACTAAGGGCTCCGATGAAAGTTCAATGAAGGTCCTTGATGAGTTTCCAGGAGACATTGGCTGTCCAAAGATGAGTTGGAAAATCCTCTCTGAATGCTGAATTCACTTCCCCTTTTGAGTCACTCAACTGATTGGATAAAGCATAACTCATTGCTGATGGAAATCTCACTAGTTGATGCAGATGTAATCAGCCTTCTATGCAGTAAACTCACTGTATTATTCAGCCAAAAGGGGTGCTGATGCAAAATACTAGAAATCAGTTGGTTTTTATAAAGGGTATTTATTTAGGGTAGAAGCTTACAGTTAACAGGCCATAAAGAACAAGTTACCTGCCTCACCAAAGTTTATTGCCACATGGTGGAGCAAGATGGCTGCCAAAGTCTGTAAGGGTTCAGGCTTCCTGGGTTCCTCTTTTCCCTCTTAACTTCTGTGCAATGGAACCATTGTTGTGTTCCCTGGTGGCAGCACTCCTCCTTTTGGGACTAAGACCTGTACACCAGCAGAGCTTAGGGTTGCAGCAATAGGAAGCAAAAAGTTTCCTAGTGGGTCACTATGGTTATTGGTGAATAGTGCCACACCCATTTCCACCCCTTGGTTCCTGGACCCATGAATCCTGATTATGGGAGAAACAGCACCAGAGATTGGATGCTGATTTACCGCATACACCACCTCCTGGAGAACATTGCCTAAGCCCTGGAATGTATTGCTATCTAGTTGGTGCCATAAATGAGTCTTCAAAAGGCCATTACACTGTTCTATCAATCCAGTTCCTTCAGGGTGAGGGGGAACATGGTAAGACCAGTGAATTCCATGGGCATGTACCCATTCCTGCACACCATTTGCTGTGAAATGGGTTCCTTGATCAGAAGCAATGCTCTGTAGAATGCCTTGATGGTAGATAAGACCTTCGGTAAGTCCACAGATAATGGTTTTGGAAGAAGCATTGAGTGCAGGAAATACAATCCCATATCTGGAGTATGTGTCTATTCCAGTTAAAACAAATTGCTGCCTATTCCATGTGGAAGTGGTCCAATGTAGTTAACCTGCCACCAGGTAGCAGGCCGTTCACATCGGGGAACGGTGCCATATCGGGGACTGTGTGGGTCTCTGCTGCTGGCAGATTGGACACTCAGAAGTGGCTGTAGCCAAGTCAGCCTTGGCACAAGGAAATCCATGTTGCTGAGCTGATGCATAAGTTCTATTCCTTCCTTTCATTGCCACTTTTTTCTTGAGCCCATTGGGTAATGACAGAAGTGGATGGTAAAAGAGGCTGAGTGTTAGCCACAGAGAGGGTCATCTTATCCACTTGATTATTAAAATCTTTCCCTGCTGAAGTCACCCTCTGGTGAGCATTCACATGAGACAAGATATTTTCATGTTTTTTGCCCAATCAAAAAGCTCTATCCACATACGTCTTCCCCAGACCTCTTTGTCACCAATTTTCCAATCATGTTCCTTCCAAGTCCCTGACGATCCAGCCAAACCATTGGCAACAGCCTAGGAATCAGTGTGCAAATGCACCTCTGGCCACTTCTTTTTCCAAGCAAAATGAACAACCAGGTAAACTGCTCGAAGTTCTGACCACTGGGATGATTTGTCCTCACCATTATCCTTCAGGGATTTCCCAGAAGAGGCCTGCAGTGCTGCATTTGTCCACTTTTGGGTGGTACCTGCACAGCATTTAGAACCATCTGTAAACCAGGCCTGAGTTTTCTCTTCCTCAGTCAACTGATTATAAGGGACTCCCCAAGAGGCCAAAGCTGTGGGCTGGGAAAGAAAAGGTCACATAGCAGGGTTGGTGACCATGCGTATCTGGGCTACATCCTCATGTAAATTACTTGTGCCTTCAGGGCCCTCTTGAGTCTTATCTCATAGATACAATTCCACTTTATTATGGAGTGCTGCTGTGCATGCGCAACTTCATGGTTTTGTGGGTCAGCCAATACTCAGCTCATGATAGGCCACTCATGTCTCATGGTAACTTGATGACCCATGGTTAAGGGTTCAGTCTCTCCTAAGGCCCAGTAGAAGGACAAAAGCTGTTTCTCAAAAGGAGAGTAGTTATCTGCAGAGGATGACAGGGCTATGCTCCAAAATCCTAAGGGTCTGAGTTGTGATTCTTATAGGAACCTGCCAAAGTCTCCAAAGAGCACCTCTATTTGCTGCTGAGACTTCCAGCACCATTGGATCTGCCTGATCATAAGGCCCAAGTGGTAGTGCAGCTTGTACAGCAGCCTGGACCTGTCACAGAGCCTCCTCTTGTTCCAGTCCCCAATCAAAACTGGCAGCTTTTCTGGTCACTTGGTAAATGGGATGGGGTAGCTTACCCATTGAGAAACATGTTGTCTCCGAAATCCGAAAACACCAACTAAGTGTTTTGCCTCTTTTTTGGTTATAGGAGGGTCCAGATGCAAAAACGTATCCTTCACTTTAGAAGGGATATCTTGACATACCACATACCAACGGACACCTAGAAATTTCACTGAAGTGGAAGGGCCCTGTATTTTTGTTGGAATTTTCTCCCATCCTCTCTCACACAAATGCCTTACCAATAAGTCTAAGGTCTTTGCTACTTCTTGTTCAGTAGGCCTACCAACATGATATCATCAATATAACAGACCAGTGTGATGTCTTGTGGGAGGGAGAGATGATCAAGATCACTGTGGACACTATTATGACATAGGGCTGGTAAGTTGATATACCCCTGAGGCAGGACAGTGAAGGTATACTGCTGGCCTTGACAGCTGAAAGAAAACTGTTTCTGGTGGTCCTTACTAATGGGATTGAGAAAAAAATTTTGTCAGATCTACACCTGCATATCAGGTACCAGGGGATGTGTTGATTTAAAAGAGCAATGATACCACATCTGGGACAACAGCTGCAATTGTCACCACCTCGTTAAGTTTACAATAATCCACTGTCATCCTCTAAGATCCATCTGTTTTCTGCACAGGACAAATAGGAGAGGTGAATGGGTATGTGGTGGGAATGACCACCCTTGCGTCCTTCAAATCCTTTATGGTGGCACTAATATCAGCAATCCCTCCAGGAATCCTGTATGGCTTTTGATTTACTATTTTGTTAGGCAGAGACAGTTCTAGTAGCTTCTACTTGGCCTTTCCTACCATAATAGTTCTTACACCACAAGTCAGGGATCCAATGTGGAGATTCTGCCAGTTGCTGAGTATGTCTATTCCAATTATGCATTCTGGACCTGGGGAAATTACCACAGAATGGGTCCGGGGACCCACTGGACCCACTGTGAGATGGACCTGGGCTAAAACTCCATCAATCACCTGACTTGCAAAGGCCATTTCTCTGACTGGTGGAACACAGTGATGTTTTGTCTCCTGGAATTAATGTCACTTCTGTGCCTGTGTCTAATATTCCCTGAAATATCTGATCGTTTCCTTCTCCCCAATGCATAGTTACTCTGGTAAAAGGCCAAAAGGTCTCTTTGGAGAAAGGTGTGTGGAAGATTAGCAGTATAAATTTTTGACAGCTTGACAGGATCCTTCCCCAAGGGGACCTGGCCATCTCCTCATTCAAGGGGATCTGGGTCTGTGAACTGTCTGAAGTCTGGGAATTGATTAAGGGGCCACAAGTCTTTTCATCTGTAATTTGAGTTAAAGTTTTGTTCACTTGACCTAGACTCTTCTGCTTATACAGATCCAGAAGAAATTTAGTAGACGGTCCATTTATTTCACTTCTAAGTACCCCATGATCTATTAGCCAATGCCATGACTTTATGTGACTCAGACTATTTTGAGTGTGGCTTCGAATCTGACATTCATTGCAGTAGCCACACCCACTTTGTCTTTGTTGATTAACTGCCAATACTTAACCTTTAGTGGCCCCAGATCCAATCATCCCTATAATGTTCAAGGAGTCTAATTCCATTACAGGCTTCCCTGCAGTAATATCTGGACTACAGAGAAAAGCAACCACAGATTTTTTCAGGGAAGGTGGAGTTAGTCTTACAAATTTATTCCTCACAGTCCTGGTTAAAGGTGTGTTCTCTGGAAAATCCTGGGGTAGGTGGGCAAGTCTTAGGTAGTAAATACATTTGAGCATTCCAGTCTCCTTAGCCTTTGAATTCTTTCTTCTACTGCATAGCAGGGAAAATTGGGCATCTCAACCTCAGTCATGCTAGGCCATCTTTTGGTTCATGTTTCAGTCAACCACCTGAACAAACTGTTAGAGCCCTTTCTAGCTACTCGATCTACAGCATTGAATCTGTAGTGGGCCCACTAAGAGAAGAGGGGTGGTGGGGTATGTAAGGAGAAGGATTATAAATGTCTTGCAAGCTACTGACCTCAGGGAATTCCTTTGCATTTACTGCTGGTGAGTCTGGATAAATCTCTTCAAGCAGGAATTACAAGGCAGATTCCTCAGGGCACGCTGGAGGCTGGACAGTGCATACTGGAGTTTGGCTAGTACCTGCCTCAGGGCTGGAAGGAGGTCCAGATTCCCTAGACCGGGCCAGAGGCTGTGCAGTCCAGGCTTCAGTTTGGCTGGTACCCACCTCAGAGCTGAAAGGAGGTCTGGACTCCCTGGGGCAGGCTGGATGTTAAGTGATACAAGGTTGACAAGGTGTGTTCTCCACAGGGCAGGCCATCACAGGTTTATCTGGTAAAGTCACCACAGAATTTAGGGTTCCAATGTCCCCACCAATATTATTATCATCTCATATATCTCCATCCCAATCCTTGTGTGCCACTCCTTTCCAATCAATGCCTTTAATTTAACTGCTGAAACCCTGCAGGGTTGAGATTTTAGTTTTTTTGTAACTCTGTTACTCATACAAAGAGAGTTTGAGTTTTCTTTCTCAGATAGTTTTCTTTCTCAGATATCTCAAGCCTGTAGGTGCAGGAGACAAGATTTTCTTTCACAGCACACATAGAAACTTTCACATGATTCATGGTGTGTTTAAGTTGCAAATTTGAAGGCTTTAGCTCAGTCTCTTTCTTTTGTGACTGTATCCAGAGTATTTAGGAGGAGTCAGCAAGTATCATTATATACGTTTTGAACCCACAAACCTGTTAAGGTGTTTAAAACACTCTCACCCAGATCCTTGCTTGTTATAAGAATGGAAGTAGGAGAATCCAGTGATGATATTTTTTGGATCTCCATTGCCAACTCACTCCATGGACTCTTATTGGCTTCTTCATTATTGGAATGGGAGTCATTAGCACCCTTGAGTACAATTAGAGTAGAAAGAACCACCTTAGACATTCCATGTTTAAGATTCTGTTCCTCAAGAACCATGCCATCCTGGTACTAAGCTGTAACAGGGTTCTCTAGAGAAACAGAATCAACAGGAGGTATCTGTAAATAGTGTGAGATTTTATAAGAGTCTCTCATGTGGCCATGGGGGTGCACAAGTCTAGGTTCCACAGGCAGGCTACAAATTAAGCGCTCTGATGAAAGTCCAATGAAGGTCCTTGATGAGTTTCCAGGAGATGTTGGCTGTTCAAAGATGAGCTCAGTAATTCTCTCTGAATTCTGAAATCACTTCCCCTTTTAAGGCATTCAATTGGTTAGATATAGCATCACTCATAGCCGATGGTGATCTCCCTGTTTGATGCAGATTTAATCAGGCATCTATGCAATAAATACACCAATGACTAAAGCCCATAATTGTACTTGTATTATAATTAGCCCAGTGTTTCCTTGACCAAACAACTGGGCACAATTACCTGGCTGAGTTGACACATTAGCCTAACCATCACAGATCCCATGGGGCAGATGATTGGGACTATCATGCTTGCAGTTGCAGACTCTCTCCATTCCTTGATTTGGTTGTTCTCCATCATCATCTCCTTTTTAGATGTACTGGAGAGTCCAATGTACTGGAGAGTAGGTGTTGCATCTCTGTTGAGATTCAGGGCCTGATTGACACATGGAAAGTCAAAGATTTATTTCTCTTGGACATACACCTATCAAGTCTAGTACTAACTACAGTTTTCTAATAGAAGGGGCTCAAAAGCCATGTGTAGGGAAAACATTTAATCATCCTATAGCCAAAAATGTATCCAGGTGTACAGAAAAAAGAAAAGAATAAGGAGTAAAGAATAAAAATTTAAAAATATATATAAAATATAAAATAACAAACCAAAAATGCCTGAAAAAGAAACCTCAAAGTATAAATTCGCTGTCACAATGCTGTCTGTTCTCAACACCCACTTCCTAAAGAGCCAGTGGTTGCCTGACAATTCAGCGGATCACTCTCTGGATCCCTTCTCTTCAGGACTGGCTGGTCACCTACAGCTCCTAGGCTGCCTCTCCCTGCTGCTCCATCCCTCAGGGTGGTTAGGCATTTTTTCTTTTGTTTTCATTTTTTTTTTAGTAGGTACAAGGACTTCTTATATGTAAGGTAGGCTTTCAACCAGTAAGCTACACCTCTGAGCTATACCTACTCCACTGGTTAGCTGTCTGAATGCTCCTCATCTGTCTCTCCCTACCTTTTCTCTCTCAGGCCAATTGGGCTTCTGATGATTTTTTGTTGCCTTTCCTGTCTTCACTCACTCCAGGACTGTTAGGCACCTGTCAGTCCACCCCCTCACGGATCCAGTTCCTCTCTCTTTCAGGGAAGGTGGGTATGACATCCTTCTTGACCAGCTCTCCCCTCCCCTTTCCCTGGAGGCACTTCAGCTTCGGCTGATGCTCACCCCCACCTCACGCTGCTCTGCCTACACTATCTCTCCTACCCTATCCTATCCTTCTCTTCTCCTGAGGTGGCTGGGTGCTGGTCTCACAATTGTTTGCCCTGCAGCTTCTCCACTCAAGAGCTTTTTGGGTACTGGGATGCTCCCTTGGTCACCTGGGGGCTTTCCTTTCTCTCAGAGCTGGTTGAGCGCTCGTATTCCAGCCAAGTCACCCCCTGGATTCCCTGTCCCTCTGAGCCATCTGTGTGTGACTTTAGTGCCCTCTCTCCTACAGCTTCCTTTCACCTGGCCATCTGGGTCCCCCCTCTCTACCTGCCCCCTCCAGTTGCCCCCACAGTCCTGTGGCTTCCCTTCTGCCAGGCAAACCTGCCTACCTTTGCACAGCTTCTGGAGAAGTGCTACCTGCCATTCCCCACTCCATCATCTTGGATTTGCTGTCAGTAAGATATTAAAACAGAACATCAGGGACTTTGCAGGTCTAAATTTTTATCAAATTCCTCCTGATAGATATCTTCTCAAAGAACATATACTAAATACCAACCCAGTTAAGCAAACTTTTACAAAATTGCATCAGTGCTTCCCAAAAGAAAGTCTACCTGAAATTTTTGTGGACCCTCGAATCACGTTATTAAGTGAAAGTTTTCCTCTTTTCCTTGTATGCTAGGGCTGCAGTGACAAATACCACACAATGGGTTTCCTTAAACACCAGGAATTTACTCTCACAGTGTTGGATTCTAGAATCCAAAATCAACATGCCATGCTTTCATCTGGAGTCTGTAGCATCTGTTGGTGGCTTGCCAGAATCCTGGGAGTTCCTTGCTTTGCATCTCTACCACTGTCACATGGACACTACTTCATTCTTTGGCTTCTTCTTACTTCTTGCTTCTTCTGCCTTCTTCTGCCTTACTGTTTTGAAATTTCCTCTGCCTCATAAAGATTCCAGTGATAAGGAATAGGGCCCACCCTCATTCATTTGGTCTCATCTAATTAGGCCTTTGAATATCCTGTTCAAAAATGAGTCCAACTAAACTAATAATAACACCTTTAAGTTCCTACCAACATGTGGGTTCATAAAAAACAGCAATGTGGAAAAAGACTTGAACACAACTTAATGGAGTGAGTGATTAAATCTACACCATCATCTTGCTTTAAATTATTCCTTCCTTGCTTAAGTGTGGAGAGGGTTGGTTCTAATTATGTATCCAAATATCAAAGTTAAATCCCAGGAATTCAGTCACTATTATAGGGAAAGGGCATGCACTGCTCATGGTTTGCCTGAGAGCCTGTAAGGTAGGTTCACGCTTGACATTTTACATCAGACCATCAGGGGATGCATAGAGGATCATTTCTGAATCCCACTTCCCTCACTGTCTTTGCTTTTTCTAAACATAGAGATACCAATGCTTCTCTGACATAATTCTGCAGCACTGCTGACTTGAATAGTACTCAATTCTAAAAAATCATGTTTTCTTCCAGACATTAACAGTGTTCTTCCATGATGACTGATATTACAGAGCAGGTTTTGAGTAATAAATTATGTTCTTACTGATTGATTATTCTTGATATTACAATTTAAATATTTTCAAATTTGTATTTCTAATGAGTTGATAAGAAATGAGACAAAGTATTCATTGTAGGGTTTTTTTTTCTCTTTGTAGAGTCACACTGATACTTAATATCCCTCAAGTTATACTACCTTCCTATGACCTCCTACCCATGATTACATAAAAACGATCACATCAACAAACACAGACTATCTAAGAGTAATGCACCAAAAAAACTGACATTTCATTAATAACCATATTATCACTCATATCTCAGGTTTATACAATCAGGAAAAATCCATTTACCAGACACAAATATCACTTACACTTTCAAAAGAGGATATAATCCAAACATAAGAATTCAGCATACTTAACACTTTTGGCAGTTAATTATAGCCTCCTTCTATCAGTTATTTAACTGGAATAATCCTCACATTTATAAATTTGAAAATGAATGTTATGTTGAAAACATGCAAGAATAGTCCTGGTCACTTCTGTTTGAATCCATGTGATCAATTACAGTTACTATCATCAATCAAGTGCATAAATTGACTTCAAAGGAAATTCTGCTACTGTGAAAAGATTGAGTTTCTGACCTCTACTTCATCAGAGAGAGTTTTGCATTTTCAAACTTGGTATTTCTTTTATTTGTCAAATCTGCATCCAAATGAATAAACAAAAGTGTCCTTGGTGACCCAGCTTCAAAAATTACTGATGGATCATTTATGTAATTAACTTTGGGGAAAAACTCATGCATAACACCACAACAGCGGGGACTCAGCCTCTAGAGACAGGTAAAACCATTGAAAGCATTCAGTAGAAATAGGTAGGTAAACAATAAGAATTTAATTTTTAAAAACATAAGCCACTTCCTTTTAATTAATTTCCTCCTTTATTAATTTTCTCAAAAATGAATAAATTATGTGTAGCTATGACACATCATCATATGAGCAAATGCTGAAGTAAACAATACAAAAGAGTAAGGAATATAACTTTAAAAAGAGATAACTAATGTTATTATTTTCAAGTATATGCTTCCATTAATGTAAAACTTAAAACTTATTTTAATACTGAGATACAGAGCATATCAAATACTGTTCTAAATTAGATATCTGTGAATCAATTTTTTATCTCAATAATTATTGATATGCCTCATTTTAATTCTATTTAACTTTGGTCTATTTTACTAAGGTATCGTCAATGCTAAAAACATTGTTGTATGTAATTATATGCTCTATCCAATATTTCACCATTTTAAAATATGGTTCTATGGATACAAAACAATTTATCCAAAACAATTCATTTTGGTTTATTTTCATTTTTCACAGTTGTAATAATTTTTTTCACAAAGAATCCATACACAAACTTTTTATTTTGCATATTGTCAGATAAAATGCTAGATGTAAGTACTGTTTGTGGCATTTACAGTACCCCATTAGTGAATCTCAGCACAGAATTTTAGGAGTTTTGAAGCAAGGCCCTCAATCCTCTCTAGATAACTGCTCCACTAATGAGAAACAGCTGTGGCTTATACCGGATTTAAGCAGAGACTGAACACTTGATTCTGGGCCATCAAGTTATCATGAGAACTGAGCTTCCCATCGTGAACTGGGTGTGGTCTGACTCATTGAGCAATAACATTGAGTGTGCTGCACAGCAGCATTCCATCATCAAATGGATGGGAAATATACAAGAATGGATTCAAGCAGGCACTGAAGGCGAAAGTAATTTACATGAAGACCTGGTCCAATGTCTATGGCCTTCACTACTGCCACATTACCTGTCATCTCCTAGCCCACAATTATGGCCTTTTGGGTAGTTCTTTTTAATCAGTTGACTGAAGAAGAGAAAACTGGGCATGCTTTATTGGAGCTTGTATGCAATGTGCAGGCACCATCTGGAATCTCTGGAGCCCCTTTCTTGTATGTCCCTGAAGAACAGCCATGAAAGGAAATCTCCCCTGATGGCAGGACCTGAAGCAGGGCACATGGTTTTCATTTTTCTTTAAGGAGAAATGACCAGACAAGTCATTGAAGAGTGATACAGGGTTATCAACTGTTTGGATCAGAGAGTTGGAAGGCACATGATTGGTTAGTGGGTGACAAGGAAGTCTGGGAGACAGGTATGTAGAAAGACCTGAACTTTCTGAATGGGTGAGGGAGAGAATTGGGGGGTGTCTCGGCCGCTGAGGGTCGGTCCCCCCTGGTAGGGGGTATCCGGTGTGGAGGGCGACGCAGCAAAGAGACTGCGGAGACGAGGCTGATAGCTCAGGTCTGCTTTATTGGGGAAGTGCAGCACAATATAAAGGGTTGAGGGGTGGTGTGGTGTTAGCTGGTTGGTTTCAAATCAGGTAAAGTTGGGATTGGTTGGTGTGGGTTGTTGCCGGGTAGGAGGTAACTAAGGGGAGTGCAGGGGAAAGGGTTAGGGTAAGG